>JAHWFP010212084.1:0-13687 GCA_023313725.1 Lithobius niger | reverse complement strand
ACATAATCGATGGTGAAGTTTGATGGTCTCAATTCTGGAGATTAATCCCACCATCACTATTTTTTATGCCGCATGATGAAACACTGTCAATGCTTAGGAAGCATGTTTATTGTTTCAACAAGCTGGCTGAGAATTTTAAGTCCAGTGAACAAAGCAGAGCCGAGTTTTTAGAGGCTTGGTCTCCAAGCCGAGAGGGTGAGAGATTGAATCGTGTGACTGACCCATTTGTACATGGCACTTCAAAAAGGCCTCTGTGAGCCTGTATGGCTTGGAACATCTTACACCCTGTTTAGAGCGCAAGCTTTTAATTCGGAATCTAATTCCAAATTGAGAGAAATACGAGTTGAATCCGGATTAGTTTGCTAGATCCCGTTCGGAGTGCAAGAGGGAAAGCACGGCGAAAAGTGGTTAGTTCCTAGTTTCTCAAACGCTCACCAGACCACGCCATTGTCGCTTAATTAATGGATGCGTGCTTGGAACAACACTCCCGCCGTGGCGTCACTAGCCCATAAATCGTTTAATTTTTTTAATGTTTAAATGATGGGGGCTGGCAGTCGTATAAACTCCCCTTGAAAATTAGTGCACACTTTCTTTGTTTATGCGAGGTGCATTTGAGTAAACAGTAAACGAAACGTGATTGCTACCTGGTGATGGAATGTTGCTAATTCGGAATTCAACCTACATTTACATCCAGAACGCCCACTAAAGTGAAGTGATGCAAAGTGTAGCATGTTCGATCCACCTATCAATGCAGATTCATTTCACTCGGATACGATCCACTTCACGTCGGAGCACATTTAGCATTTAATCTGCATATATGCGGGGTATTATTTGAACCAAATACGAGTTTTGTCAAACTTTAATGTTAAAGCCTCAGAAAATTCTTGGTTGACAATAGCTGCTAAAAACTTGAGACTGACTTTAGTGCCTTTCATATCTTGTTTGTTACTCATTACTTCTTGAGGCATTTTTAATGCTGTGCCTTTGATAAATAGGTGAAGACCTGCTGGAGTTTCAGCAGTCGGTTCTCTACGGCATCCGTGATGATGGCATGGGCCAAGACATCAACTTCAATACGGGGGATGACTCTCATTTGCTTCTTGGTAAGTACAACTTTCATTTATTTTAGATAAGAGTGTGACTGGAAATCAAACTCACCCGAAACAACAAGGTTTAAGCAAATACCGAAGTTAAAATACCTGCAGAAAATGGAACTGGTTCAATAGTGTTAGTGGCTTCGTTTATTATTTGTAATCGTAAGTTTGTTTCGTCATATTTCAATTCTGTTTACCAACTTACCTGGATGGAAGCGTAGTATTCGCCATCCTCATCTCTCGATTTTTTTGCATGCTGCTAACATCGCCTCTCAGTGCTGGTACCTCATCCAGCTCATAAAAAAAGTAGGTTGTTTGACTTTGTAGCTCGTTATTCTGTTTGGTTAAAACTTCCTTTCCTTGCATTTGGCATTTCCCAAACATGCATTGTGTTTTTGAAGTGTCCTTTGATAGTGTCGCTTTTGTTTAGCTTCCACCTAGTTGCATGTTGCCTTAGACTTGTTTTTCGATGTGTAGCAGCAATTTTTCATTAATTGAGCCGATCACTGACTAAAGGCTTGTAGTTGTCCTCTATAAAGTTTTCCCTGCTTGTAGTCACGCTCGTTAAATCAGTGGTTACACTTGGGTAGATTTATACCTGAAGGCTTCTGTGTTTATATCGGTTATTCATATTTCTGATATTTGTGGGCTCCATGCCCGCTTATAGATTGTAAAATTTCGTATCTCATGATTGCTTACCATCTCGTGAGGAATTATAACATCAAGTTTCTGGTTTTTTATCGTTGTTATGATATTTAATCTTTTGCTTTTTGTTCTACGAAAAAAATTAACTTAAAATCGTACCCATACAGTAATCTCTCCCTCATTTCAAAAAATTTGTAGTCGAAATTCAGTATCTCGTTCACCCGTTATGACTATTAGTTCTGTATGCACCAAATTGATAACCCGTGTCACAGCACTTAAAAACCTTACTACAGAACTATTTCTTCACATCGTAACAGTTGTGTTATAATAAAACGGGGAAAAAAAACTATGCTTAACTGCAGTTGTCATTTGTAAAAATAACAGAAGTTCAAATAGAAATGAAACTGCACAGCACTGGCTTTTTAGGTGCTATGGCCATATCTGCTGGGAGCATGACGAAATGAGTTTAGCACTAGCTTTTTCCTTGTAAATACCTCGTAGTCATAACTGAAACACAGTCCATCATTTTAAACTCTACTCAGTGTGAGAAGGGAAATGGCGATCTTTCACGAGTAGTCTAGCCTGCATGCTGAATTGCTGATAAAGTGGCACTATTAGGAATTAGATCTTGCAATTAGTAGTTTAAAATAGCCTCCAAAACTTTTGAGTATGCTATTGCATGGAGTATCAAACTGACAGTGCTTAGTGTTCGACCACTACAATAGATAACCGAAATGTGATGTGAAGGTCACTGGTTTGATAACTTAATAAACAATTTGAGTTTGATCATGACTTAACCCCGTTTGGTCAATTAATATATTTACTTTTAATTCATGAAACAATGTTATAATAATCTCAACAGTTGTATATTGGCACATTTCTAAAGTCTCGATAGAGTTTTCTAATGGTAAATATAAATGTCGCAAAATATTTTCTTAGCGACAAGTGACATTTCCACCATTCAGGTAGAAAGTTTTCTAATGACAAATTTGTAATGTCGTGAAAGTTTAGTAATGACAAATTTCTAATTGTTTAAAGAGAATTATCTAAGTGAAAAGTTTCAAATGCCTCATGAGAGTTTTCTGATGATAAGTTTCTAATGCCTCGACAGGGTTCTTTCATATGGTAAAATTTTAATGTGTGGAGAGTTTTCAAATGTTAAAGTTATCATGTCGTGACAGAGTTTTCTCACGGAAAATTTCATGATAAAAGTTTCTAATGTTGCCAGTTTTCTAATGGTAAATTTCTAATGTCTCAAGAGTTTTTCGTGACAAATTAGTAATGTTTTCTAGACAGATGTCTAATGTCTTGGTTATGTCTTGAACAGTTTTGTGATCGAAAATTTTCTAAATCAGTACACTAGATAAAAAAAAGGAAATTATTTAGCAGTAAAGATGCAATGTTAACCCTCTTGCATGCTATTGTTTCGGATGTATTTTTTTTTTAAGTCGTGGAATTTGAACTAGCATTCTCTTGGTTAGGAGGTGAGGACGCCGGCCACTGGGCCGTTCCTGTTTGCTTTGCTCGCGCTATGTCTGGGACTGTGTTGTTTGAAAGATAAGTGGCATGTTACGTTAAGGCAATACTGCAACGCAGGGTTAATACAGAGAACAAAAAACATCCGTAATTTAAAAAAAAATAACCTGAAGCAATGCTAATTTACATTTGATGCTGGCAAAAATATTATGGTGTAGAAAAGATTTAAATCTGCTGGAATTAAAACTGATTTAAACTATCATTTACTTTATTAGCCAAAATTTTTGTCAGGGTTGACCGAACACTAGGCAATGCGTCACTAGGCAATCTCACACCTTCCTCTGCATTTGTATCTCACGAGGGGCAGGTTTCTTGATCTAGCTCATTTCTGCATGCAATCGCACTGACACTGTTAAAGGACATGAAGCAGAGGAATTTGTTTTTGTACTTGTTTTTATGTTTTAAATCCGATTTTTTTTTATTTTCTCTCTCGACTTACCGAGCCATCCTGCCAAAAGTTTTCCAATGTGGTTAGTTGAAATATCTTGTCCACTTAAGGTAAAAGTGGCAACCAAGATACAACCTCCATTATTGGGCTCTTCACGAATTCATCGCGTTCGGCTTCTAAGTTCCAGCAGGGTAAGACTAGACGAAGCTGTTTCTGTGTGTGTGTTGCTGCACTTATCCTATCCGAGGCTTATTTTCTGCTGCATTCCGTTTCTGAGTGAATATTTCCCTAAAGCAGGACTTTCCTCCCTTCTGTCCGTCGTATGGTCGTGTGTATCTAAGAGGCAGAGTCGAAGTCACTTAACAGAAGTTTGTAGCATTTGTTAAACCTTTGTATATTCAGGCTTCGAACTTCATGTATACGTAGCATTACTTGCATTGCTGCCACAACTTGTACCCTGTTTACACTTGTGCAGTTAAGTTGTTGGGCAGCTGCTGTGTCTAGTAACTGTTTGTTCTAACATCATACGTGCTACTCCCTTTTGACAATTGCTCTTGCTGTAGCAAAGTGTGCTGTGTTTAAGAATTTGCACCAAATAAGCAAGGTGGACCTAGTGTTTCAGGCAACGATTTAAGTTATTACCTGTTGTTATGCTGCTGCGAGGGTACTTTTTAGTTGTTAGGTGGCTTTTAGACTTTGCTGATAAAATTAGGCACAACATCTTTGACATATTTTAGAGAAAATGTAATTTGTGCAGACGAATATTTGTTAATAGACTTTACACATTATTCCAGGATTTTGAACTCGTACGTTGAGCTCAAAAGTTTAACAGCATGAGGGAATTTTTGGGTCCTTTTTTTACAGTTAGTGTTGGCAACATTTTGTTGTGTACTTGTAGGCACTGCAGTTTAATTGAATGACCACTATTAACTTTTTTTTATAATTCTTGTAGAAATATTATTTTTTTACTATCTGCAAAATACTTCCGTTTAGATTTGGCTTAAATGGCTTAAATGCCCAAATTTAATAATTTTGAAGCTATACTCCTGTTAACTTTCCAGCAGGCATCGCCGCCAAATTCTAACTGTTACTTGGATATCGACTGTAGTTAGTCAATGCTGTACAGTGCTCTGCATTTGTTTAATTGGAAAGTTCCAATATGTCCAAACATTTATTTGAGTTTGCTCTTGAAACTATAGTTGTGTGTGCTCACGTTAAAATGATGGGGATAGGCACGAAATGCTATGTACCATTGCTACAATCTGTAAAATACAGGAGTCGTTCCGGCACTCTTTTGATTTTTGATTCAGTAGCAAATTCTTATTTCTATTTACCTTTATTTTTTAAATCCATTCGCACTGAAGCAAAATGTATTCAGTTGCAGGACATTCCTGTAAATACCGTAGCTAAAGTTACGTTAGATAATTATTCACAATTATTTTTAACGGTTTTTTTATTATGTTTACCATACTACAAGAATCTTGTATGGTTTCTGACGATACCATATATTTTCCATATCTAGTGTTATACACTACACACGCTTTATATTGTATTAGGTTTACTTGATTTTTGAAACCTGATAACAGCGTGTGTTTCTGCTATCTCATGAAAGTACAGTCACTACCTCGTATCACGTGATGTAGAACCTCTGCCACCTGAAATATTCAAGAACTGTTCAGATATCGAATGCCGTACCGGCTTGAATATTAAATGGTATTTTTTCGAATTTGTTTGTTCAAAACTACATCGTCATCTTATATTCGTGTCCAACTTCATAACTCGTCTGAATTTTTAAGATGAATACACCATTCAAATTGTTTTTTCAAGAGCTATCATTTGGTGCTATGCATTTTGTGATGAAGTCCAAAATAAAAAAAATTTGACATTTTAACAAACCCTGTTTGAAAAAAAAATTTATTTTGAATAAACATCAGCTTCATTTTTTTCATAAAATTTCTTCGCAACTTCGGATGGTGGGTTCTCCCAAACCAGCAGCGTGGGCATCATGAAACTGTATAATCGTGTAGTGTATTTACACAACCCTTAGCAAATACAAAGGTTAAACTACATTTGTATGCAAGACACATTATAATAGTAACGAGTATAGTCCCACTTCCTCCTCCGTAAAATGTACCAGAACTTACCGCACAATAAAATGAAATCTTGGAGGCAATGCCCAAATTCCAGTGTGTTCAGCTGGTGAACTTCGTCTGGATCACTATTTTCGAAAAAATTAATATTCTTTTGAAAATAGTGATCCAGACGAAGTTCATTTACTAGTCTCAGCTCAGGTCAATTTCATCACGCAAGTCTTACTCGAACTCACTGGATCACTATTTTTGAAAAAATATTCTTCAATTTCGTCACGCAATTCTTACTCGAACTCGCTCAGATTGGCACGAAAATGTTTATGGAGGCTGCCACTTATACAAATATGTGGTAGACAAACACCGCTGTAGTGCTCGATTCTATTTCAATTTCTGGCTGTTTTGTCGGCTGACAGATAGATACCCTGCTACCACTAGACTCGAAAAAATATACTAAGGCTATAAAGGCTATTACTTTGAAAGTTCAAGACTAATAAAAACTTAAAAAAGATCGACGCACGATTTCTAAACTAAGAATACCTCAACAGTATCCTGTAAATTTTCGACAGACTGTCCAGACATTTGTTTTCTTCAAGTGCACACACCTTTGGTAAAACTTCGTCGTGGCTTACTTCTTTTGAGTCTTGAGTGATGCAGTGTCTACTGTATTTGCCAGGTTCTCGTTCCACAGGGTAGAGTGCCTCTTGCTGAAATTGCCTATCAGCAGGAAGCGGGGATTTGAGGGGCCTTGAGTGTTCATCAGGGTGGCATTATACACATCAAATGCTGCTGGATGGCCAAGGATGCTAAACCTCGCAAGTGACGATCAAATGGTGAACTAGATTAAAAAAGTAGACGCACAATCCCACTTGATGTCGTGCTTCATCCACATGCAATGGATGGCGAAAATCTTTTCTTCCACTTGATTTATGGTGTCGGCCATGTGTTGCTTTACTCTCGTTTACCAATATAAACAGCCTGACACCCATTGCATGGAATCTTATAGCTGCCCTCACATGTGTTGGTTCCTTGGATAAAACATCACTCTGCTCTTTCTTCCTCGTTGCAACTGCACTGCCTCCCGCTACTTCAGGTTGTGGCCTCTTCCTCTTGTTTAAAAGGAGTTCTTTAAGGCCTTTTTCATTCTTAAGGAAAGAAACGAAACCATTCTAGTGCAGGACACTCGTCAACTCTCACTCACACACTTCAGGTACGTCAATCAAATTCTCGTAGGTGGTTGAGCAACAACAGCCTGACTGCCGTTTTGTTCAACATAGCGGATGGCCACTGCTTTCTTGATCATACAATTTAGGAACCCCGGCACAGGGGGGCTATTCTAGTTTAATGAATTGGTCTTTGGCAGCGTAAAAGTGCGTACGTGCCACGTCATTGGAAGAGACAGAGAAAAACTAATTCTGCCCAATTGCCTTCAGCCTACCCGAAGGATGTCCTGACGAGAAGGCGCTCTGTGGCAGTTGATTTTCGGAATGGTTGAAATGTTACCAGTCCTTCACCGTACGCAAGAGAAGTACATCAAGGAACAGAAGGAAGCCTCGCACCACTTCTTCCACAGTAAACTAAAAATTCTTGTACACCACGTGCAGACAAAGCTAGACATAAACCTCTATAGAGATGAATTGTTAATGTTGTACTCGCCGTTCTTAAGAAGAGCGCGGTCCAAAAAGAATTCTGGAGATGTCCATAACTTGCAAAGGGGTATTAAGTTTATTGTAGAAGAAGTGGTGTGAGGCTCCCTTCCGTTCCTTGATGTGCTTCTCTCGTGTTATGGTGAAGGACGGGTGAGATTTCAAGCATTCCAAAAATTGAGCGTACGCTCGAAACCAGCGTTGGTAACGCAAGAAAAATAAAAAGTGTTCTGATCACGGCAAAAATCGGCATGAGCCAGGAACTGCCATGTTTCGGCTGAAGGCAATTGTGCAGAATGAGTTTATCTGTCTGGTCTGTTATTACTATCACCGATTGAAAATTGTACTAAAATGCCGTGACGCCATCTGGTGGTAGTGATATTGTTAACCTTTACAGCTTGCTTCCAGGTATACGAGGACGTGCCAAACTTTCACTCAATAACTAAGGAGACACGTGGCTTGTTTGTTTCATTAAAAGACTTGGCGTTGAGCATTCTTTCGCTTGATGCTGGTAAGTGCTAGAGAGTACTTGATGTTGCCAGATTCTGCCAACTTCAATCGGTGATAGTGCCACTTTAAACTAGCATATCCCCCATGGCTCCGCAATGTTGAACGAAAAGGCAAATAGGAGGTTGTCGCTCAGCTACTCAGGAGAATTGGATTGATGCACGTGAAGGGTGTGCGTGAGAAGTGAACGTGTGTCCTACACAAGAACGATTTTGTTCCATTCCTTAAGAATGAAAAAGGCCTTAAAAAGAGATTGAGTCCACAACCTAAGTAGCGACAGGCAGTGCAGTCGTAACGAGGCAGAAAGAGTTGAGTGACGTTTTGTCCAAGGAAACCAACACATGTGAGGGCATCTATAGGAGTCCACACAATGGTTATCGGGCTGTTCATATGGGAAACAACAAGAAAGGGTGGGAAATGATAATAAAGCAACACATGGCCGACTATAAATCAACTGGACGAAAAGAGTATCGCCATCCATTGCATGTGGACGAAGCGTGACAGGTGGGAACGTATGTCCACTTTGTTAATATCTAATTCACCATTTGATCGTTACTTGCGAGGTTCAGAAACCTTGGCCATCCAGCAGTGTTTGAAGTGTAACGCCCCTCCAACCCTAGCAGCCAGTAGCGGTGATTTCTGCAAGAGACTGTACCATGTGGAATGAACGACCTGTCAAATACAGTAGACCCCGCAGAGGGCAAGATTCAAACCTGTTTAGCCACAACGATGCGAGACAAAGTTTTGACAATACTATATGTCCCTGAAGTGGACAGACATCTAGACGATCTGTCGAAAATATGCAGGATACTATTGAGTTATCCTTGGTTTGGAAAGTGCGTGTCAATGTTTTTGGAGTTTTTGTATTAGCTGCCTTTGTACAAGTCTAGCTCATTCATACCACTGTATGAAGGACTTAACAATATGAAACGAACGTAGTTCGTTCATCCCACTTGTGAGAGGCTAGCATGGATGAGTAGTGTGTTCAGACCACTTGCGGGTTTAACCTACATGTTGATTTTTTTTATTAAACTCTGTTCAGAAACAGAAGCAAAACAATTTTGATATCTTATTGGTGACTGCTACTGTTAAATTTCTTAATTCTAAATAAAGGCATTCAAATAACTGAAGGTTATGGATAATAACGGTTCAGATAACAGAGGTTCTACTGTACCATTAAGTAGCCATATAGATAAGAAATCCTCTCCTCCAATCTATGACAAAGGTCGGCCCAGTTTTTTTCAGGGCTATGCAGTTTTCAGGACTTGCTTAGCAACAGTGACAATATAAGGGTTATCATGACGAGTGACAGAGCAACGAAAACGTGTATTTTCAGCTTCCCTTGGCTCTAAATTTTTTTCCTGTTTTGCATGCTGTCGATGTACACACAACAGCATGGATTTAATTAATTGCACTTAATTTAAATGTTTATCATTCTTCTGTACAAGTTCATAAATAATCCATTTGAAATGTGACAAAGATTTTGGGTATTCGATAGCTGGTCATGAAAGAGGTGTTGCTGACCGACAAGTTTGTACCTCGCCGCGCATGCCGATATTTCCCGCTTCACTTGTATGTACGTGAAGTGTTGCTGGATGCTAACCGGGCTGACTGATGACGCAGATGTGAATTTTCTAACCCAATAATTATTAGGGATGCTTCAGTTTCGTTGACAGAATCATTGGGTGTTCACTCTTGTCGCTACTTGAATCATCGCTGCATACGCTACTGGCCGACTGGTGCACGGATGCAAATGTGTCGGTTTAGCAGCGTTCATCTCTCTTATAACTGCATAAACTAGATCTGCCAAATTTGTGAGTGTAGATATCAAGACTGTGCAGTTTTTCTATTTTTTTTTTAAATTGAATCATCCCTCGTAATTATTTTGTACGAATGTTTGAACCTTATTGGTCAACATTACATGTGTTGTGTACTTCGTATTATGTGTTGATTCTTTTTACGTGATAACGTGTGACGTGGCAATAATGCTCAGAGAAAGTTAGAGTTAACAGGTTTATGTATCTTATCCTAATATTGTACCATGGTTTCATAAGAAGTACTTGTTATATTTCTTAGAATTAATTAACAACAAGTCTTGTGTAATAGTTGCTAACAAAAAAAAAAGGATGGATTTACATAAAAAAAAGTATTCATAACAAGCTTTAATTGTATTCCAACACTACTTCAAAACAGCTACTACATATTGACTAATTTGAGCGCAGTTGCATAATGGTAATCGCATTTCCAGTCTTTTGAAATGGTGCCAGTTTTGAACTGAATCTAAAGCCAACTTTAATAAGATTAAGAAACTAGAAGAAATGCAATGGAAAATTTGAAGATTCACTAACATCAACCAAATGTGTGTGCGTCAGAGTCTTGCTATAGTATTTCTTTTGCAGAGGAATATCGGAAAGCAATTGACCTGAGTTACTTGGATTTATGGGACATGGAAGACGAGGAAGAGGAATTACATCATGCCATCGGCCATGGTACAGAAGGACCTGGTGAGTTGTTTTTTTTTTTTTTGTGTGTTTGTGTTTCTGTGTAGGCTTGTGCTTTGCTGGGATATAAAACTGTATTGACGATTTTAAAAAAAATGAGATTAGGGAGTTAGCCCAATGTAATAATTAGTTTATTGGCTAGGTTACTGAAATTAAATGTTTGGTTTCTGGATTGATCAGCCATCATGCATTTTATTATATTTTTTATGCCAGAATTCATCCCCAATTAAAATAATGCAAGTATTGATTGTCTGCTCCAGACAAAATTCCTGACTTAAAAATTAATCCTCTTCCTATTCAACGTGCCCTGTGTTGTGGCGCTCCAGACAGTCCAGGTGCGATGCATGCGTGGAAGAGGCCGCCATCTTTATTGTCAGGATGCTATCCAACCAACTACGTGTAGATAAGAGACGATTGCGTCGATCGACCCACATCCCTTGTGTCAAAGTCTAATGCAATGCAAAATTTTAATTGGGAAGTATTCTGCGTTTCCTGGAAACCAGACATTTAAACAATTGTGGCCTTAGCACGTTTTCATACGTACGTTCTGCTAAATTAGTAGATTGAGGTTTTATTTATAACTCGTTAAAAATTGTGTGCAAAAATTTAACGCATTCCCTTCTTTAAAAGCTCTGTTTAAAAAAAAAACGTACATTTGGGTACCAAGACATTGAAGTTTATTTTAGTAAACTAAAAAAAAACCCAATGGTTATAAAGTGTCAAAATATACTAAGCATGGAAAAATTTTTGGAACTGAAGATGTTCCCGTTTTGATAACTGGCTTGTAGTTCATGGCGATCTTGCATTGGTAATTTGTAAGTCCCATTGGAATTCTGATGGTATCATCGCTTTGCCAGGGTTGCAGAATGGATTAGTAGGTTGACTGGTGCCGAATTAGTGGTTTTGTTAAGCAACAACTATACAAATCGACAGAAAATAAACAATTGATTTAAGAGCGGCATATATATTCTGTAACTATTCTATTCTGTACCAATAAAACTTGAATTCTACAGCTGCAAGGAATTGCTGTTGAAAGAACTAGGTGGCATTAGCCATCGCTTGTGTCACTTTTGGAACTTCCAGAAAAGCGTTGATCTCATTCACCTTTAGTACGCGCGTCAAATGTATTATGTTTTGAAACTTTATAACAGTGAAACAAAGAACCTCAATTAAAAGCTTTTAAAGATGGAATTTATCGACTGATGTTGCATAATATTATTTTATGATTGTGCCTGCTTCAGCTTTGGATAACAATATACTAACCAGTTAGAGAACTTCGCTGCTGCCGCTATGCAGGATACAAGCTGCTGCATTGCCATTTAAGCTGACATGCATCCGTACAGCCATAGAGATAGCGCATCAAACTGTATGCAATGCATGTGTAGCATGTCAAAGGAACAAAAAAAATATTTTGTCTCAAAATTGGTGTAGTAATGATGGCACTTTCAATTGGTAGTAACACCGACTCCCGCCGGATATCGGCGTTAAAAAAAAATCTTAAGGCCGTGAAAAGAAATAAGTTTGTTTCTCGGGTATTTTCATTCAAAAAGTAACCAGGCCAACAGGCTTTTTATTTTATTTTTTATTTTATTGGAAGTAACTCAAGTCTTACTTTCAACTGCTGAAAACACTTGCATTTTAATTTTATGGAAAAACTTGCAAAACACTTAATTTTACGGAGCTGAAAGTGGTTAATTTAGGCTAAATAATACTTATTTTCAGCTAACTGAATTGCTTTTCCTTGTAACGGTAATAAATTTAGCTTGAACTAGCAAATAAAAAGCATCGACAAGGGGCAAATTTGACCACCAGGCAGGGCCTGAGAAACAACTAATTTTTTTTTCGTAGCCTAACATATTCGATTTAAAAAAAAACATTAGTTGTATTGCAAAATTCATTGTCCGGGATCTACAATGCTAATTAAATCAGCTGACAAAACCATTTTGACACTATCGATCGACAAGTGTTTGTTTTTTTTGTCCTTAAAACACAATTTTAGTGATAAACATTGGTAAATCTTAATACTTGGCCACATCTTGGATTCCTAAATTCAAAACTAATATTTATGAGAGCAAGCATTTAAGCACGCTTTTCACAACGATTTTTTTTTCTCACAATCATCCACAGAGGCTTGTTGTCCCGTCGTCCCTTGCGTGCGCGTTCTTAATGCGATACTCTAAACGTACATTGGAAGGGGTGAAACCAGCCAGAAGCCTTATCGTGGAAGAATTGTGCGCTATTAAGTTTTTCGCTTACACACTATTATCATTAATGGAACTCGAGCTACACTTCTTTATTGCTAACTTGTCTCTCATTTTAACATCGAAGTAAAAGCCCCGGCCATTACAGGCAGTTGAATGAGTTAAAAAAAACTGAAAAGCTTCTCGTATCGCTCTGGACAACTTAGTGGTACAAGTAATGACTTAAAACGTGAGAAATGTTTACAATAAAGACATTCAGCGCAAGTGCCAGTGATTAAAATAGTGATTATTAAAGAAAAAAAATCGGATTGTTCTACGGTAAGGCTTCTAACTGGTTTCACGTCCCCTTTCAATATATGTATAGAGTGTATCCATGCGATGCGCGTGAGGAATGACGGGACAACAAGTCCATGTGCAATCATCCCTTTCCCTTACAGTGTCAATGGTTTATTCTTATAGGAAAACTTGTGACAATTGGTGCCATTCAAATTGGATTCATTGGTGTCATTTGTGCATTGTCTTGTATCCAGTTTCGCTTTATCATTTTTTTTAATGTTAGGACTGTAAAACGGGGCCAAAAATTAGGATTTACGAGTTTTTATCACAGAAATTATTCAATATCAACAGTTGAAACTCTTGTGACTGTTAGCGATTGTTTAAACATTTGTTTAGACAAAATTGCTTTTTGCCATGGATCAGTGTTGGGACAAAATATTTTGTAGTTTCTTTTAAGTGCAATGTAGGCTGTAGAAAGTGTTCATTTCTGGTTTGAAAGGATTTGTTTGTGACTCAACGGTGATCTGTGTCTTATGCACAGACACCTTCTTTTCTGTGCTAGTTCCAGCGCCGCTGAAGCTGACTCTCGAACGCCAACTCCACAAAAGCATCCTGATCAGTTGGGTTGCTCCGGATGCCCCCGAGACCAACATCGAATCTTACGATGTCTACGTAGATGGATTGTTAAAAACCAGCGTAAAAGCGACCGAAAGAATGCGAGCACTAATTGAGAACGTCGATTCAGCAATGGTACACGTGGCAGAACTTTTAGTTTTTATTATTGGTATTGTGTGTGAAGCGTGAGT
>JAHWFP010212083.1:0-12045 GCA_023313725.1 Lithobius niger | reverse complement strand
TTATCAAATTGCCACAGTGAGAATGTGTGGAGGGGAAGACCTGAGGCACTAGATGTCAAAGCTTCCCATGCGTCGGATATGTCACAATGGAGTGACAGGTCCGTGTTGTCAAAATGATCATTGGAAGAGGTGGATGCATTTTTCAATGGGCCGTTGACCGGTGTTGCGACGACAGGTCTTGCTGGGAGAAGAGAGGGGGGGGGACTCTCGGGTCCGAGGGTTGGAGATCCAGAAGCGGGTGCCGAAAGCAGTAGGGAGCTTTGTAGGTAGGTCGTGTTGATTTCGTGAAGGAAATTTTGGCGAGTGACCAGGGAGCAAAGAGAAGCGGTTCACAACGACCATGGTGTGGTGGAGGGCTGATGGGCCGTGAAGCTAGACATTCGGAGAGAGAATGTTGGGCTGAAAGCTCCAGATGTCTCATGTTTTACATTTGGAGAGAAGATACCTGAGCGTTTAAGGACGAAATTGTGGTCGCCTGGAAATTATAATTTTGGGAGGCTTCCAAGAGAGATTTGGCTTTCTCGTAGTTTGAAATAAACTGCTGTTTTGCACGCGTGTGAAGACGTAGTTTGTGCTTAAAGATTTTGAATAATTTCACATGGTCTATGTCCTGAGGATTATCAGAATCCAACCTAAAGAGAGAGGAGTGAACTTCTGCGTTCTGGTTGAGGTGGGCCACTGTAGTCGGGGCGATTTCGGAGGCCGGAGGTGGATCACTGGATTTCCATGGAGGGCTTGGTGGACGGTCAAGGTCCGAGTGTCTAGAAGGGGAACACGGAGTAGCTAGAATGGTGTCCAGAGAGTAAAATGGGATTACGGGCAGAGGATTGGCATTAACGTCCGCCAGGGAAGATGGGCTGTCGATGTCAGAGTGATGTTCGTCGATCGGCAAGGAATTGAATGGATTTTGCAGGAGAATCATCCTGATTGGAGGTGTCACCCTCTGAAGTGACGAAGGAAGGTGTCGCCAAAGAATGGTCCACAGGTTCCTGGAGCCAAGAGGCCTGGGAGGCGGGAAAGCTATTTGTAGATTGCGGCACAGATTTCCCAGGGGTAATTGAGTTGCGGTGCAAGCGGCTTGAAGGACGTTTTTCTTCATAAGTGATGTAAGTAGAGGGGATGAGTTTGATAAGTGCTTCGGTGGGGTGAAGACGCCACCGGCGGGAAGGCTTGGAACGACGGCAAGCTGGTCTTCCTTAAGCTTTTTCAGAAGGTGGGCACGTTGGTGTCGCTGGCGTTTTCAGATGGCCGAAGCCTGATGAGTGGCCGCGATCGTTCTCCATTCAGCCAAGGGAATGATTACACAGATCAGGCAAGGAATGTTATAACAATGACACTTTCGGTGAAACTTACACACACTCTTATGAGGGTCGCGTCGTGCGGGGTTTTTCAGTCCTGAGTACGAACAAGAGCCGGGATCGTCAATCACTGAAATACGTCCAAAGAAGGCGTCTACATCGTCTTCAAATCGTTTAGCACTTCTAATCTTCACCATGGTTGAAAAAACACAAACCAGATCCTGGAGAATGCTAGATAGATGAAAACGCGACAAATTCGGATGCGCAAGCGACAGAAGGGAGGCGGAAACGACAGAGGACGGTCCTCGGGTCGGGACAAGGCGGGAGAGGATGGCTACTTCCGGTTGAGAAGCGGTCGCTGATGGTGCGCTGGTGTGAGGATCAGAAGGTGTCACTCGGTGAGGAGAGGCATTACTGATCAGGAGCGGAGGTAGAAGTGGCCGGGCCAAGGGGCACCAGTGGCGAGATGATCGGGGCGACGTGGCAGCCAGTGTTAATGGACAAAAAGTGCTCGACATACGGCAAGCACGATTCAAGGCGTAACGATGGTGTCGTCAGGATGACGAGAAGTGACATAGATGCTGTCATAGAAGGCAAGACAGGAGGCAGCTAGTCGACGGAGTTGAACAACAGCCGTGGAGGAGGTCGGGGCGACATGGCAGACGGTATTTGGGCAGGAAGTTCTCGGCGAACGGTAAACATGCTAAGAGACGTAACTGAGATAGACGACCCCTTAGAGGACGAGGCAGAAGGCGGCTGGATGACCGTGACGGCAGCAGTCGGTCGACCCATATGGTTAGACGGTTAGACGTCGTTGGGCATCAATGGTCGTAATGGCCGGGTAGATTGGGTAACTAGGCCAAGAAACAGAAGACAGTGGCGACTTGAAGACAGTGGCGACTTGTAGGGCGACATTTGTGGGGCGACAGCAAGCACGTTCGGAAGGGAGGGACACCCGGCGAATGGAAGAAACCTGAGGCGATGATAATTGCCGTGCATGTCGTACGGAAGGGGAATGTCAGCAGACGGACATCGGAGACAGAGCGGAGCCGGGACTATTAAAGTTAGGACGTTGAATCCCGAACATGTGGTGGTGAAGCTGGGAGCGTTGAAAAGATCACGGTTCACCGTTTACGGAATAGGGGGGGGGGGCCGAAAACATTCACTTGTTGCGGCCCATACTGGGGTGGGAGGAAGGTGAACCAGAACGGATGCGGAAGGCGTCAGAGGTTCCAGAGGTTAAAAGGACGTCGTACGACGGAAGTAGACAAGGCTAAGGCCAGAGTAGAGGCCAAAAGCCGGCCGGGGTCGCCGCAAGGGAAGCACGGCCCAGAACAGGATCGGCGGTAGAGGTGTGGGGCAGTTCCGGGAGGCAACGGGAGGGAGCCACGACGACTTCGAATCCAACGAGGTAGGACACACAAAGCGGTCGAAATGACGACATGATCTAGGCCGACGTCCGACAAAGAAGTATGGCCCGGGAACAGGAACTGCGGTACAAGTGTGGGGTGGTTCCGGGAGACAACGGGAGGGAGCCACGACGACTTCAAATCCAACAGGCAGAACTTTAGATGTAGCCGCAGCGGCGGCTTGAAACAAAGAGTTGCCACCAGGGTTTCCATTCTTATAGGGAGGATCGCGTATGCGCGATCGGGTGACTGAGGCGGCCATCGTGAACTGAAATCTAAAGGCAAAGGCAGCATCGTTGAGACAACAATACAAAAATTGACAGGTATTGTACTTTGCAGCATAAATAAACTTAAATTAGCTGTTATTCTAGTTTGGATGTATAGGATATCGCCTGCTTTCCGAGTGCTGGGATCTAAAAATATCGAGGGCGTGCAGCGCCCGAGCCATTGTTGGATTCCAGCATGAGGAAAGCGGGCGATATTCTTCTTCTCACCCGTTTTGAAGCTATCAGTCCGACGCGCATTGTTGAGCGCAAGTGAGCGCGAGTGAAATAAACTGTTGCGTTTAGCCGAATAAAGTTTGTGTAGAATATTCGTTAAAACGCAATGCTACACGCATTGAAAAGAGCAACGTTTAATATTTTGAAAGCGATTGCAATGTTGTAATTCACATGAATTCTTGAGCGATTTTTTGACGTTTGAGGTGGTATTGTTTTCAAAAATTGTTCCATTTAATCGATTATATTCGGTTGCTTATTCCTTTTTGTCATTAAATGGAAACCAACGTTTGTAAAGCAGCAGTTGGTACGTTGTGAGTAACGTGAATTGTTGAACGTTGTTTTCAAGAAATTTATTACATTTGTTTGATTTCTTCCACTTTTCAATGAACAAAAACGAGGGCTGGAATCCACGTGGAGCGCTGGGATCCAGGAAGACAGCCCTCCGCCGTGGATCCCAGCACTCCTCGTCCTCGTTCATTGTTGCGAACCCGTCGGGCCATATTGTTATCATATCAAAAACCAAAACTGGTAAAAGGGGCCGCCAAGTTCCGAATGGTTCGGCCCTTCAAAGGAGTGACATCAACACACCAAAACATTCGCCAAGTTAATCGTACCGCTTAATAGTTCGAAGTTTAATGAAGTAGCAATGTTCAAGTTTTCACTTAACGTCCAAAGTATTATTCGGTGCGATTAAGTTGGCGAATGTTTTGATGTGTTGATATCACTCCTTTGAAGGGCCGAACCATTCGGAACTTGGCGGCCCCTTTTACCAGTTTTGGTTTTTGATATGATATCACTCCTTTTTTTTAATTGTGTATTTACTCAACTCCACTACCGTGCAGATTTGTAATAAAGTGCCACGTCAACAAGAAATTGCTTTTCAACACTTTGCTATTACCTTTTGCCTATCGGCCGAACCATTCTCAACTTAGTCACCTCTTTATAGGTTTTTGGTTTGATTTTAATTTTGTTGTGATTTGTTATATTTAGTTAGTTTTGGTGTGTTGATATCACTCCTTTGAAGTGCCGAATCACTCTCAACTTGGTGGCCTCTTTACCAGTTTTTGGCTTTGTTTATTTTGCTGTGTTTTTACAGTTGGTTTATTTTTCGTGAATTGGACGTGAATACAATTTCTTTGGCAACGTTATGTAGATTTATCTTGATACACTAGTGTGTGTCTAGGCACGCACGTCAGTAAACACGTTGTCTTTGTCGGAACTTTTGCCGTCGAATGAGAGACGATGCCGACAATACTAACAATGGTTATATCACCCTATGGGATTTAACATGGGGACGAGCGGACTAGCTAGGTAGTAACTAGTAACACATTTTCAACGTTATTTAGGGTCAGATTTTGCATTGAAAGCAGCTTAGCTGGCATACCTACACAAGTTAATTTTTGTCAGGTGGATCATTGCTCACGATTTCAACACAATTTAAGCTTTTATACCGCATTGTTATTTTTCCCCAAGTACCTGAAATGTGCCCAACTATGCTTCAGGACATAAGACACTGACGCTATGGCGTCGCGCTACAATTGTTTATAATCTCGACAACTGAGTTGATGCGATGTTCGTTGTGATGCTTGTTGCCTAACTTGACGTGACACACTAGCGCGTGTCTAGATAAAAGGACTGAAAGCTTCAAAACTGGTGAGAAGGACTTATTTAGCCATTATACTAATAAGTATTTCTGCTAAATTGAATAAATATACACAAGTCGCTTTAAATTATAAAAAGGAAAGAAGAAAACTAGCCAAACACCTAAAATCTTACACTAGAAATAACATAGCACAGTAAGCCACCTTTATGCACTTACGTTTCGTCGGAGTGGCATGACCCGGATTCGAATTGCCAACCCAATTCGTCCACAGATCACTGACATAGCCTCTTTATCACCATGGCCACTCCTCCGTCGACTTATAAAGATGAACCCGTTTTTCGCCAGTGGAGGAGTGGCTGTGGTGGTAAAGGCTCTATGTCAGTGATCTGGGGACGAATTGGGTTGCCAGTTCGAATCCGGGCAAAACATCGTGTACGTCTCCGATATGTTCTTTGAACTGTTTGATTCTACATGGCCAGTGTTCCAGTTACTAATTTTCCTTCTGTAACTATTGATTGCTAATGTAACTGTCAGTCTTGCTGCACTAATTAATAAATGCAAGATTATCTTTCAACTCATCGGATCTTCTTCTATGCCATAGTTAAGGAAATTTCAGCAGTGGTTGTGATAGTCAAATTTGTGGCACCATACCGGCAGTATCACCATCATCACTGTGTAAATCCTATAATTGCGGAGTTGCCCGGGTAAGCCATGCAAAGGCCATTCCGCAACAGTGGATCCTTCTGGAGTTAGTCGATAAGCTCTTACCTTTTTCGTGCTCAAAAGTCATACACCTCTTTGAAATGTTGTGGCTGATGTATCCCAGAATCCCTTGCAAATCCAACAGTCGGTCGAGTTGTAAAGTCACTTTCACTGTTTGGAATGCTCTGTTATTTATTGAGTTTCGATTGTGGCTTCGGAAGAGTTGAATGGCTAACGTAACAGTAAGTAGCACACGTGACATCAAATGTGGAGTCAAAACTATCTCCAATAGTAGCGAGTTTGGATGGATTAGCTTGGAGGTCTTCGAAGGCATTGTTTCTGCTTATTTCTAGTAGTTTTCTTTTTTCTTTTGTCCATAACATTAGCATTTATGAAGCAATTTACTTTTTCCCTTGGTGTTGTTCAATCTCCTGAAAACTACAACAAATGCTGTGGGGCTAATTTCTTAAATCACTTAGGTCGGGAATGAGATAGATTTTGCATCCTCCTGGTTTGGAGGTGGTGATCCATCCACCCGTCTGTTCTTTGCCAGTTGTGCTCTGGTTCCCGGAAACCCCTCTCGAAGCCCTTTATGTTTTGCTTGACCTATTTATTTTCATTCTTATATAAGGGTTTGTAACAGTCAAGAAGCACCATGATTCTTAAAAAAAAGTGTTTGAAACGTGATGACTTTGAGCGAACAATGACAACCGAAGTCTCAAGAGCACACAGCTTCTTAAATGACTCTAAAACAGGAATCTTAAAAGTTCCTCCATTTTCTTTATTTTCAACTCTTTTGGAAACTTTCGTTTACTTTTTTCCCCCTTTTTTTCGGACTTGTGGTTCCCTATTTTTTTTTTTTAAAGTAATCTTATTCTTGTTCAAGTTCATAACCAAATACTATAAAAATGAGACAGGACCTGTAATTTGTTATTGTTTTAATATCATTCAATTTGTAATCAGCAAACTTTACCTCGATGCAAAGTTCTACACTCAATTCCAAATAAACTTGTGGAGTAATTTAGTGAAAACTTGGTTCGTTAACTTAGTCTCAGTTTTATTTAAAGCACAGAAAACAGGCAGAGAAATTTTCACTGTAAACTAAAATTGTTGCATTGTTTTCTTGTAGTTTTACTAAAAGTTAAAAATTTAGTTTAAACTTCCTTACTTCTGGCTATTTTCTAACAAAAAAAATCCTATTTTCTAGTTTTTTTCCTCACTAAAATCCAGTACGAGCTCTGCAACTATCTCATCTGGATTTCACTCCACAATTAGAGACGTACAAGGAAAAGATGGACCTCTATTTTCTTTTCCTACCAAATAGAACGATTACCACATCATTCACCATTCAGTAAAGATAGAATAAATAAATACATTTGGTATTATATTACTCACCACAGTTGACAGATAATAAAATTCTGGTACTCACGAATGGTACACGATATTCAACAATTCTGTCAATGAGATTTTCCATGTGGGACACATTTCCTGCTGTTTGTCTTCCTAACTGGAATCCCAGAGCCCAGTATGGTGGCAACATTGGAAAGCCAACGATACGGCCGTATTGTCTCACCACATCTTCAGGCGTTGGTCCCAAAAACACGTATATATCTAGACCCCCTCCAATGGCACGAAAAGTTGCGGCAGGTTGAAACTGAAGCACCACCTCTAGAATATATAGAAAAAAGGAGGGAAATAGTGAATAGATGAAAACATGTTTGTAACGTAGGGAAACTAATGTTCTTTTTAGCCCCACAATCAGCTACTTTACAGCCATAGTACCATCTAATCCAGTTATAACCCTTGCACGCATGTACCCTCAAATGAGTGTAATGCAAAAAGTGAAAGCCCACAAGGAGCATACATCAATTCAATTCAGTGACATTGCGGATTAGACAGTAATCTGTTGTCAAGGAAAGGTAAATTAGACCGACGTCATACCAGTACAATAAATACAACTGAATTGTAAAAGGCAAAAGACTAGCAAACAGGAAACCACGATGCAAGACATCAGGCAGTAAACAACTTTAAATTATATTTAACTTAAAGATTCATAATTAAAAACCTAACTCTGGAACCAGAATCCAGAAAATAGTTAAGAAATGTCTTCCTCCCTTCAAAAGCAGATGTGGAAACGAGGAGGAAAGCATCCCTCCTGCCTTCCTTATTATGTAAGTCAGATCCCTTGCGACCAAACACGAATTTTTGTAAAATAGGAACGTATTCTTTAATTTGTGTTATTGTCTGGCAAAATGTTATTGCAAACAGAGCGGATCGGGGAGGGGGAGATTGCTGCAAAAATAGCTTTAAAAAGCGGTATTGTTTCTCAGCTAATATTATTCTTATGTTATATAGGTTAGAGGTATGCCCTGTAATTTATACAATGTTGCACTAAAGCATGGAATTTGCGATTTGCCTATAAATTAAATTTATGTGATGATATTCTTTTAGTTTTTGCTTAATAGTACTATATAGGTGGCGCCACATGATGGCTCGGTTAGGCCTACAAGGAGTTTGGCAACTACGTTTTTGCAGTTTTTGTAGTTGTCTATTATCTTTTATTTTTTAGTTGTACGCTTTTTTTTAGAGTCGCATGGGTAGAGGAGACCAACTGAATATTTTGTGTGCTGAGCTAGCGGCAATGCTGCAAATTCAAGTAATACCATGAGTCCATGAAAAGTTCCGTCGGAACGATGAGTAACACACTTCTATTAGGGTGGTGTCCTAGCGTTTGACCGAAGACAGAGACTCGCCTCGACCACCTTTGGAACTAGAAAACTAAAACTTTCAATTTTAAAAACTAGATGGCGGCAGTAATATGTGCTTTTTGAAACTTCAGTATCATTTACAGCTTGTTTATGGGCTCTCAATGTTATTCATAAATTCTTATTTAAAGTATTCTTTGGAATTCTCAGACGAATAAAATTTATTAAGCTATATTTTAAACTATTTTCGATATTATTTTTAACCAATCACGAAGCAGTTTGGTTACAAAGAACGCCATGACATGTGTTATGTAATGTGCCACTCGTGCTTCAACTAAAAAAGTGAAATCTTCCAAGTCAACTGCCAGAAAGGGACAGATGAGGAAATTCAACTTTATAAACAACAAGAAAATAGTTTGATAATATGGCAAAAAATGTTTGCTCACTTAGTGCAATTATTTTGGTGGTGGTACGTGTTCATACTGGAGATAAGCCCTAAACAGTAAAATTTGTGGTAAGGCATATCTACGAGTATATCCCGCTTGCTATCGTGGTGAAAGGTAGAGGAGCGGGGTATAATCGACCTAGTGTGGTATAATCACCCGATTATGGGGTATAATCGGGGTGATTATACCACAGTACCTTTTCGTTGTGCGCATGCGCAACTTACTGAGCTAAGCTTAAAATAGACGCCAACTGCTAGTTAATGACTTTTGACTCGCATATATACCAGTTAGAAAACTCGACATATTCGTTACGATTGTCGTATTTTAACATCACTTTATAATTTTTTAGGCTAGTATCTTATAATTTCACTTCGGCGATCTATTGGCATAAATAATTTTAATTTTTACCGTATTAAGTCTTTTAGTTTTTCGATCCCATGGTAATTATTAGCAAACGATTAAAAAATAGTACAGGAACACACACAGCGCCATCTCTCGGCGGATTTCAGCAATGCGTGGTTGATGCGGCGTGTTTAACGGGAGAAAGTCGCCGACAGCAGCATCGCCTATTAACTTCTCATTGGAGACAAATAATTTTATGAACTGAGAGACTGGTAAGCAAATAAAACGTAGTATTACATTATAAATATTAATGAACTCAAAGAATGTTGAGTCCTTTTGGTATTATTTATTTTGAATTGGGATATACTCCAGTAAAACAGCCCTCTAGCTTTTGTGGATAATACGGCTAAAAATGTTTTCGCACTCAGCCTGTAACCAGACTAAAACTAACTCATGCTAATTAATTTGAAATTATACCTCTCGTGCTACGCGCTCGGGATATAACTGCCAAATAATTGGCATTCGTTAGTTTTAATGTCAAGTTACAGGCTTCGTGCAAAAACAGTAGCCGTATTATCCACAAAAGCTCTAGGGCTATTACTACTGATTATCTGTTGCACATTTTAAGTCGAAAGACAGGAAGCTGATTATATCTAAAGTGTGACACGTCGTATTATGATTTGTGAGATTTTCTGCTGCATTTTCTACATTCTACGACAAAACAGTGAGAAAGTGTTTAAATGTGGAAACCGTAGTAAAGCCTTTTAACTGAAGCTCATGTTTAGTTGCGTTTGGGGGCGAGAAGTGTCTTAATGTTTTTGTGACGAGAAGCCTATTAAAAACATAGTATGGGGTACTGCAATTTCTGGTGAATGAGGCTTGTTGCAACGTAAATGAATTTTTTCTACCGCTCGTTCCTTAAATCAAGTTTGTAGTTCGCAATTATCTTATTTAACGTGAATATCACACGATGTATACTCGTATACAAAACGGTGTGAAAACCTGGAAATGCAACCGTAGTGGTGCCGCTTTTCATATATGATTAAAAGAAATAGACAACTTTTAAATGCCAGATATTTTTATTAGTATCCGTTTTCGAACTAAGAAATATTACAATGCATAGTCAACGTTTTTTTAATGAGACACTTGAGTGAAAATTAAAAAAGCTACAATTTCGTTGTAAAAGTGTGTAGCAATGTAGTCGAATGGATAATGGTGTAAAACCCTTGAGGTGTGAATTGTATGCTGCAGCATTTTTATTGAGAAGCCGTTTATTATGTACGGTCGAATTCTACTCTAGCTGATTTTGTAAGGTGTGTGCTACTTCAAATACTAAGCTTCAGCAGGTCCCCTTTTCAGCAAAACAATGAATGACATTAAAAAAAATTCGTATGTTTTATAAAAAAAAATCCTGTAACTTTTCGTGGTTTTTTTCTTCTATTTATGCTATAGGTTAATTGCTAGAAAATTTTTATTTGTCGTATTTACATGACACAGTGCAAGAGTGCATTTTTTAGGGTACTTCTACTCCGAAGCAGGGGGGGGGGAGGAAGGCTCCTGCTTCAAAATCATTTGCACATTCATATATCTTTCAATTTTGGCGTCACTGGTTATTAGTGCTAAAAATTGTTTGAAATATGAGTAATCGAAACTTGTCAGCTAAAAAGTGTTCAGTAATGAGAAAGCGCCTCCGTTACTTTGTCCAGTGGCACAGACAAGAAACATTTTGGAGGGGGACGAATAAAGCCACCTCGGGGTTTGGAGGAACGCTTCCCTAGAGCATTCCGAGGAATTGAAGCAATTTATAATAGTACATCACTGCTTACTTACTTATTTATTTCACGTTTTCTGGCAGAATTTCTGTAGCATTATGACATAAAGGCGGAAGAAGTATCGTTTATGTCTTTGTTACACGAATCCTATAAAATACTTAGTGTGTGACAGTGTATCTGCTTATATATGAAGCTTGTTACAGTGTAGATGGATTCGTTCTGGCAATCAATCCTTAGAATTAAAATTGTAGTACCAATTTCGTGTTTAACGAATGTGAGACAATACGTATTCCAGTACACAATAGTGGGAAAACCTTAAAATGCAAATTTTCTGATGCCGCATTCTAACATATTTCAAAGAAGTCTCTTTTAAACGTTATTTTTTTTTTATAAACAACCAATTGTTTAGGCCATAATAATGATGTTGCTTGGCATACGTTACTTTGATGAGACACTTAAGAGCTTATTAACAAAGCTACACTTTCGTTGAACTTTTTGAAGTGTTGTAAATTGAATGCGTAATGGTGTGAAGCCCTGGAAGTGTTAATTGTGTGATGCTGCAGTTTTACTTCTACAGTAACTAATAGCATTGGGTTCTTTTGCCTGTCGAGCAATGATGTAAATAACGAGAAGGGAAGGAAAAAAAAAAGCCAAGGCGTAATTTTCTTCTCGATATTGACCTTTAAACGTTTTATTTTGTTTGATA
This sequence comes from Lithobius niger, assembly GCA_023313725.1. NCBI lineage: Eukaryota > Metazoa > Arthropoda > Chilopoda > Lithobiomorpha > Lithobiidae > Lithobius > Lithobius niger. The sequence goes on along the minus strand of JAHWFP010212083.1, from coordinate 562 downwards.
GCCATAATATACAGTATGCAAATGATGAAAATAGTCATTCCATAAAAAATGAAGCAGTTGTGCGTTTCCTAGCAAGGGAGCGTAAAGGGGCCATTAAATTTGCTCCTCCCCCAGAAAAAAATTATTTTCGCCATTTCTGTCGAGGTCTGGTGCAGCAGGATATTGAGGGCCTACTGTGTAGCCGACACAAATCAGGGAATTCGCCGAATGCGATACGAGGGTCCTTCCCCGCCCCCTCCCCCCCCCAAAAAAAAAAAAGAAAGTAAATTTATTTTTGTCCAAAGGCTTGGACAAAAAAACGGTCCTGGGGATAACAAAATGGCCAAGGGGCAAAGTACAAAGTAGCAAGCAACCACCCCTCCTCCCATATATTTACTTTTTTGGGGGGGGGAGGGGGAGGGAGTTGCTTCCTACTTTCGTTCTTTGCCCCTAGGCCGTTTTACCATAGATTAGAAAGTTAACTAGATGTACCGTCTCACCTCTTCCCATCCTACGCGGACCTCTAGCGGAAGTTGCGGCTACTAATACCTTTGCTAATGCTTTTGCCTTCGAAGCAGCACGA
>JAHWFP010212081.1:0-11641 GCA_023313725.1 Lithobius niger | reverse complement strand
CGTTGTCACGAATGTGTGTGGGGCTGGGGGATGGTAGGCTGAATAGCAGTGGCTTTAGGGAGGTTTTCTGGGCACAATGTGCGTTAAGTTTGGGAATCACAGAAAGGGCAAGGTCAAAAAGGGCAAAGTGGTGCCAAGAGAAATGCGCTCACATTTGGCGTGGGGCGAGGGGTAATCGTGGAAAATCGCATAATTGGAAGAACGTATACAGTATGCCAGTATAACGGAAAATCGTCAAATACAAAATCCGTATAATGGAACGGTTTCCAGTAGTCTCTTTTATTCTTTACTTTATTCGACTTCCTACTTTTTTCTTATTTCCTAAGTTTTCTGGAACATTCCTGCTATTTCGGACGCATTCCTTACTTTCCAACTTTTTTGGAACCATTCCTTATTTTCCTACTTTTTTGGGAACCATTATTTTCCTACTTTTTTGGGAAATAGTCCTTATTTCCCTATTGGTTTTGGAAACATTCCTGATTTTCCTACTTTTTTAAAACATTTCTTGTTGTGTTGCTTTTTTGGAAACATTTCTCGTTTTCCTACCTTTTGGAATGTAGCCTACTTATTTTTCCTTATTTTCGATGTTCAAATTCCTCTTTAACCACTTTTTTCTCCTTAAAACCCGTTTTGTTAACTTTGACAAGTTGGGTTTGTTATGTTACCATCACACTTAGCATACATAAATCTTTAATTTAAAGTTATACAGCTTTTGATTTCAGAAACTCGGATTGTAAGTCAATTATTAGTAGACGATTATAATTTTGAGTGGGATAGATGGGCAATCTCGGATCCTGTTTACTAACGCTTTACCCGTTAGGCCTAAAGCTTCAAAAGGCAACATGCAGCAATCATGAGCAGAGCCCGGGATGGCTCCTAGTACTTTTTATTGAAAATTTACTTCAGGACTTTTCAAGGCAAGCTGGGCTTTGTAAACCTACGAATATTCATTTTAATTGGATTTACGTCGAAGGATTTTTAAGGACTTCTCAGTATTGCATCCCTCAAGGTTTCTTGGCTGAACCTCTAGGCCTATCTGTAGTTTTGAGGCAAGATTGTGGTGAAATTGAGAATAATCCCCGTGTTCCTCCACCTCGAGGCCTCCTTCCGTAAGCGTTCCTCAGAGCTTGAATCGATGAGCAGTTTCGAATATAGGCCTGCTTGATATTGAATGTGGTTGTAGAGGTTAAAAACAAAACGCCCTGCTCCTGACAGCAAGAATCCACCACACGGTCATTAAAATCCACAGAAGCATGTAATTTTCAGGGGATAATTCTCCCTTCTTGGTCACAATAAAAAATACACAAAATGGTTACACACCAAACATTCTATTGATACCCTCCATCTTGGAAATACGCACTGACGACCAGTGACTGAATCAACCAAATTTGAGGTCAGTGGTCGTCAGTGCGTATTTCCAAGACGGAGGCTATAAATACAACGTTTGGTTGAAGTGTGTAACCATTTTCTGTATTTTTTATTGTGACCAAGGGGAAAAAATTATTCCCGGAAAATTAAATGCTTTTGTGGATTTTAATGACCGCGTGGTGGATTATTGCTGTCAGGAGCAGGGCGTTTTGTTATATAGGCCTGTGATTCTTCAAAACAAAAGGGCATTTTGCCTAGACGAAGGATGTGGCATCACCCAAGTCTTCTGACACAATAACGTGACCGCCTCGGGTCTCCTCTCTCGGTTCACGCGCGGCGTCGACCCGTGATTGCGCCATTCTTTGACTGACCGGATGCTTCGCATTCCGCAAGTGATTTGAATTCTCGTCGGCGCGAGTCTGTTCTTGTAAGCGGACACTGTCCGAGGCTTTTAGAGTCTTTCTCAACGTCCTATTCCACAGTCAGTGTCGCTCCATGATCGTATCGTCTATCGTGTAACGATTATTCGTCCGTGTGAAACTACAGTATAATGGCAATTTAGAAAACCCTTAACCTCTGGGGTTTTACGAACCTGCACCCTTAGATGGCGTTAAGATACAATAGAAATGTGTTAACGTTCTCGCTTTTTCGAAACCTGAGAAAGTTAAATTGTGTGAGCTAGTGTTAACTTGTCTTAAATTGTGATGAAAATTTAAATTGATACTGTAGTGGTGCCATCTTCTATGATGCCGTCTTTGGTCAAACGGAGTGCATATATACGCGCCGACCGGGAGTTTCTTTTCCATCTCCACCCCTTTCTTCTCCGATGGTGCCATCTTTGGTCAAACTAGCGAACTTCATAAAAAAAAAATAACCGTACTTTACGAAGTTCGTCAATTCGACAACAACATAAAATTGCGTCATTTCGAAATGTGTGTCGTATTTCTTCCTTTTTCTGTGGTGGGCAACGACAAGTGACCATCATCACTTTCGTCCATCCGGTCAATTCATTCTGGCCAAATTTGTCTTAAATTAGCCCAAGCTATTCTCATATTTTATAACAGATCCCAAAGTTTATATAAAAGAGGTGGGGGGAGGGGGGGAGATGCATAAAGTCAAGTATTTTATGTTTTATACATCCGTAATCGGGTTTCCACTATAGTCGTCTGTTAATGTAGACCATGGAAACTGTTCCAATATTCCGTTGTTTATAGCGATGGAGCCATAGAAAAATTCGAAACGAAAACGAGGTGACAAGGCGATATATGACGATTTTAAATAAGACTAACGCGGAGAATGTTGTTCAGCCCGTTAGTTAGTTTCCAGTTACATCCGTAGGACTTAGGGTAACTGAAGGAAGCTGTCAAATCGGTTGGACGCTATGTCGTTCTTCTAAATTTGTCCAGAGTAATAACTACAGTTGAAAGGGTGAGAGCTCCCGTGCTGACTGAGTGCTGAGTATGGCTGTATAATATGCTAGCACGGCCCACCACAATCATGAATTTCCTCCTAAAATATCTCCAATTACCAGAACTACAACTTTAGTTACCAGCCAGCGTGTCTAAGCTGAAACATAAGAAATTATATAACTATTCTATGCCACAAAGTGCTTCCCTAAATTTACCCCTGCCCCATGATTCTTGGACGAGGAGCGGTGTGAAAGCTACATCACTCCTTCCTCTGCTTAAAATGCATTCTCAAAATATCTAGCCAAATTACTATTAATGGTGCAACACTTCAACAACTAAAACGATAGAAAGCTATGTAATAACAGTAGCCTGGTTAGCAGCTCGGTCCAACCTGTTTCAAGAATTGACTATTACAAGGGTTTAAGAAGTGCATCTGATACTGCCGTCATCATCCGGGACCACCTATCTTACATGGAGATGGTGAAGGTCCGATCAGGTTCCGAACCAGTAGTCCGGTGAAGCCCCGGAGTATTGTTGCGTAGAATATTGTCTATACGCCAAGCGTGTCTAGAACCGTCTAGCTTCAATTCAAATGAAAATCAGTGCTATTGGTAAATTCAGTCAATGCTCTTGCAAATTCCTTTCTTTTTCTTACTCTTTTTTCCCCAGTGTGAAATGGATTTGTTACATTCACTCAAAACTTACATATGACATGGTAGGTTCAACACGAAAATAATGACATGGTACACCCCTTTAAATGGCTGTAATGAGTTCCGGTCTAAGAGTTCAGGTATAAACCAGCTGGGTCACATAATTAATGACTTAAAGCAATTTGACCATGTTTACCACCTCAGTAAACATGGTTAAATTGCTTTAGGTCATGACGTGACCCAGCTGGTTTTTAGACCGGAACTCATTACAGCCATTTAAAGGGGTATTCATGTCACTATTTTCGTGGACTATTTAGGTTTTGAGTGAATGTAGCACTGGGAAAAAAAAGGTTAAGAAAAATGAAGGAATTTGCAAGTTACATGTTAGACATAACGTTGCAAGACTTAGTAACACGGAGAGCCAGCATATTAGCAAGCTCGTGTAAGGGTCAGTGAACTGTTAAAATTGCACCTAATGTTTAGCGCCACTTCCAAACGCCGAAAACAGTATCAACGTGGGGTTCTAGTTGGACGTAGCATTAATGGATCTACCACACTAAACACTTTCGTCCAACCCAGCTCACAGGTATGACCAAAAAGCCTCCTAAAGCAAAGTCGTTATCAGAAACTCCAAAAACTTTATTGAAGTGCCTAGGGCGTTCGCTTGAGGGTTTGGGGAACTTGAAACCTATGAAGAGCACTGGGCACTAAAAAGTGGCACCTCTTGACACTAAGCGGTGAATTTACAAGCCGTTGAGGATTTGGAGACACTCAACCTGACCCTTCATTAGTTGTGTTGGTTATTGCAGAGCGTTGTGGACGGCAAAGCAGATAGGCCCTTTTATTTTATGCAAGATTTGGTGCGACGTGGATCAAAGGCTTGTTCGTGTCTGTTTTGAAAATATTAATTATCGTCCATATTACCCATGCTTCAATGTGTCTTGTTGGCCAATCAAAACTGACAACAACATGGTGCATGAGGCAGAAAGTTAGCGAACACACTGGTTGGCTTCACACAAATTTTGTGAACTTATTAGACATTTGAACTGAATATTTCTGAAATAATAGCAAATTCCGTTCACGGCAGCAAGTGCACTCCGGCTGTTCCAAAGATGTTAAGTTCAGACGAGAGTAACGGAAGAGTACGCCGTGATCTTGTTTACTTACACTCTGTACGCACTATGGTTGATCCGTTTATATTACAGTTAGATACTCTGCAAACGCGAGATAGGCCTATCGAAAATATCATTGCTTTGGTAACGTCCATTGTGATTACATAGTTGACAACCCTAAAATTGGTGCCAAGTTGAAATATCGGAGGAATTTATAGCTGTTAGCTGGTGAAAGCACTAAGTGTGCAGTGCATGTTGCACTGTACTTGCACCATGGTGACCTCTGCTCCCTCGTCTTGCTCATGAGAGGATACAAAGGGAATTCTCTACAAGTGTATGACAAGTAGTAATAAACGGAGGAGTTCGTTCGCATTGCTTGACTACCTCTCTTACAAACCCATTTATTTCAACCCCCGTTTTCCTCTACCCATTATACCACTGCCTACTCCCAAATGCAGTCTCGCCTACAATTTTGTGTGACAATATGGTAAGTTTGTTCGTCTGCATTTGCTTCTTAATCCTTCCCTAGCCCTCACCTTCCCTTTGCAGCTTGCTTAGCTACAGATCGCAAGTCATGTCCGGTAAATACGTCAGTAAGTTTTTTTTCATTTTGGCATTTCTATTCATTTACATGGAGAAGTGCGGCAGGGGTATTCGTTTTTAACATGCTGTTTTTGCGATGTAGCTATAAGTATACATGCAAAGCTGCAAAGTAAGTACTAGCTCACCAGTTGCTTTGTGTTACAAACAAAAGTGACCTCAACTAAATGCGTCACTAATTCGGATTTCACACCACTAAATTTGTCTAGCATTGGGTGCGCTGCGCGCTCACCATTTCACACTACAAAATCGGTCTCGGGCCAGCGTGCGCCTTTCGCTTGTTTCTGAGTCACCCTGGCTGTTTCTCCAAGGTGTATTGACTTACTTAATTTAGTAGTGTGAAATCCGATCACGTGCCTAGCCTTGGAAGGATTGTGCCCTCGGTAATAATTATGACAGGAAGAGTCTACTCTTTCCCCACAGAGGGATAAACTCGGCTGCAAATTGTTAAGTGTGAAAACAGAAGTGGGCATTCTTGACTGACTGTCTTTGTGACTTGGGCCAGCACGCACTCAGCATGCAACGAATTTAGTAGTGTGAAAACAGTACAGATAATCTTGATTCCGGGCGATTCCATTCCAAGGTGAGAGTAAAGGGATCAACCAGCATTAGATGATCAGCCATCGTTGTGGACAAGAATGTGGTGGTCGCGGTCTTCGTTTTGCACATGCTGCTTTTGCGTTGATTGACAACGAACAAGGTGACGCTCTAGTGAGACACCACATTCTTGTCCACAACGATGGCTGATCATCTAATGCTGGTTGATCCCTTTACTCTCACCTTGGAATGGAATCGCCCGGAATCAAGATTATCTGTACTGTTTTCACACTACTAAATTCGTTGCATGCTGAGTGCGTGCTGGCCCAAGTCACAAAGACAGTCAGTCAAGAATGCCCACTTCTGTTTTCACACTTAACAATTTGCAGCCGAGTTTATCCCTCTGTGGGGAAAGAGTAGACTCTTCCTGTCATAATTATTACCGAGGGCACAATCCTTCCAAGGCTAGGCACGTGATCGGATTTCACACTACTAAATTAAGTAAGTCAATACACCTTGGAGAAACAGCCAGGGTGACTCAGAAACAAGCGAAAGGCGCACGCTGGCCCGAGACCGATTTTGTAGTGTGAAATGGTGAGCGCGCAGCGCACCCAATGCTAGACAAATTTAGTGGTGTGAAATCCGAATTAGTGACGCATTTAGTTGAGGTCACTTTTGTTTGTAACACAAAGCAACTGGTGAGCTAGTACTTACTTTGCAGCTTTGCATGTATACTTATAGCTACATCGCAAAAACAGCATGTTAAAAACGAATACCCCTGCCGCACTTCTCCATGTAAATGAATAGAAATGCCAAAATGAAAAAAAACTTACTGACGTATTTACCGGACATGACTTGCGATCTGTAGCTAAGCAAGCTGCAAAGGGAAGGTGAGGGCTAGGGAAGGATTAAGAAGCAAATGCAGACGAACAAACTTACCATATTGTCACACAAAATTGTAGGCGAGACTGCATTTGGGAGTAGGCAGTGGTATAATGGGTAGAGGAAAACGGGGGTTGAAATAAATGGGTTTGTAAGAGAGGTAGTCAAGCAATGCGAACGAACTCCTCCGTTTATTACTACTTGTCATACACTTGTAGAGAATTCCCTTTGTATCCTCTCATGAGCAAGACGAGGGAGCAGAGGTCACCATGGTGCAAGTACAGTGCAACATGCACTGCACACTTAGTGCTTTCACCAGCTAACAGCTATAAATTCCTCCGATATTTCAACTTGGCACCAATTTTAGGGTTGTCAACTATGTAATCACAATGGACGTTACCAAAGCAATGATATTTTCGATAGGCCTATCTCGCGTTTGCAGAGTATCTAACTGTAATATAAACGGATCAACCATAGTGCGTACAGAGTGTAAGTAAACAAGATCACGGCGTACTCTTCCGTTACTCTCGTCTGAACTTAACATCTTTGGAACAGCCGGAGTGCACTTGCTGCCGTGAACGGAATTTGCTATTATTTCAGAAATATTCAGTTCAAATGTCTAATAAGTTCACAAAATTTGTGTGAAGCCAACCAGTGTGTTCGCTAACTTTCTGCCTCATGCACCATGTTGTTGTCAGTTTTGATTGGCCAACAAGACACATTGAAGCATGGGTAATATGGACGATAATTAATATTTTCAAAACAGACACGAACAAGCCTTTGATCCACGTCGCACCAAATCTTGCATAAAATAAAAGGGCCTATCTGCTTTGCCGTCCACAACGCTCTGCAATAACCAACACAACTAATGAAGGGTCAGGTTGAGTGTCTCCAAATCCTCAACGGCTTGTAAATTCACCGCTTAGTGTCAAGAGGTGCCACTTTTTAGTGCCCAGTGCTCTTCATAGGTTTCAAGTTCCCCAAACCCTCAAGCGAACGCCCTAGGCACTTCAATAAAGTTTTTGGAGTTTCTGATAACGACTTTGCTTTAGGAGGCTTTTTGGTCATACCTGTGAGCTGGGTTGGACGAAAGTGTTTAGTGTGGTAGATCCATTAATGCTACGTCCAACTAGAACCCCACGTTGATACTGTTTTCGGCGTTTGGAAGTGGCGCTAAACATTAGGTGCAATTTTAACAGTTCACTGACCCTTACACGAGCTTGCTAATATGCTGGCTCTCCGTGTTACTAAGTCTTGCAACGTTATGTCTAACATGTAACTTGCAAATTCCTTCATTTTTCTTAACCTTTTTTTTCCCAGTGCTACATTCACTCAAAACCTAAATAGTCCACGAAAATAGTGACATGAATACCCCTTTAAATGGCTGTAATGAGTTCCGGTCTAAAAACCAGCTGGGTCACGTCATGACCTAAAGCAATTTAACCATGTTTACTGAGGTGGTAAACATGGTCAAATTGCTTTAAGTCATTAATTATGTGACCCAGCTGGTTTATACCTGAACTCTTAGACCGGAACTCATTACAGCCATTTAAAGGGGTGTACCATGTCATTATTTTCGTGTTGAACCTACCATGTCATATGTAAGTTTTGAGTGAATGTAACAAATCCATTTCACACTGGGGAAAAAAGAGTAAGAAAAAGAAAGGAATTTGCAAGAGCATTGACTGAATTTACCAATAGCACTGATTTTCATTTGAATTGAAGCTAGACGGTTCTAGACACGCTTGGCGTATAGACAATATTCTACGCAACAATACTCCGGGGCTTCACCGGACTACTGGTTCGGAACCTGATCGGACCTTCACCATCTCCATGTAAGATAGGTGGTCCCGGATGATGACGGCAGTATCAGATGCACTTCTTAAACCCTTGTAATAGTCAATTCTTGAAACAGGTTGGACCGAGCTGCTAACCAGGCTACTGTTATTACATAGCTTTCTATCGTTTTAGTTGTTGAAGTGTTGCACCATTAATAGTAATTTGGCTAGATATTTTGAGAATGCATTTTAAGCAGAGGAAGGAGTGATGTAGCTTTCACACCGCTCCTCGTCCAAGAATCATGGGGCAGGGGTAAATTTAGGGAAGCACTTTGTGGCATAGAATAGTTATATAATTTCTTATGTTTCAGCTTAGACACGCTGGCTGGTAACTAAAGTTGTAGTTCTGGTAATTGGAGATATTTTAGGAGGAAATTCATGATTGTGGTGGGCCGTGCTAGCATATTATACAGCCATACTCAGCACTCAGTCAGCACGGGAGCTCTCACCCTTTCAACTGTAGTTATTACTCTGGACAAATTTAGAAGAACGACATAGCGTCCAACCGATTTGACAGCTTCCTTCAGTTACCCTAAGTCCTACGGATGTAACTGGAAACTAACTAACGGGCTGAACAACATTCTCCGCGTTAGTCTTATTTAAAATCGTCATATATCGCCTTGTCACCTCGTTTTCGTTTCGAATTTTTCTATGGCTCCATCGCTATAAACAACGGAATATTGGAACAGTTTCCATGGTCTACATTAACAGACGACTATAGTGGAAACCCGATTACGGATGTATAAAACATAAAATACTTGACTTTATGCATCTCCCCCCCTCCCCCCACCTCTTTTATATAAACTTTGGGATCTGTTATAAAATATGAGAATAGCTTGGGCTAATTTAAGACAAATTTGGCCAGAATGAATTGACCGGATGGACGAAAGTGATGATGGTCACTTGTCGTTGCCCACCACAGAAAAAGGAAGAAATACGACACACATTTCGAAATGACGCAATTTTATGTTGTTGTCGAATTGACGAACTTCGTAAAGTACGGTTATTTTTTTTTTATGAAGTTCGCTAGTTTGACCAAAGATGGCACCATCGGAGAAGAAAGGGGTGGAGATGGAAAAGAAACTCCCGGTCGGCGCGTATATATGCACTCCGTTTGACCAAAGACGGCATCATAGAAGATGGCACCACTACAGTATCAATTTAAATTTTCATCACAATTTAAGACAAGTTAACACTAGCTCACACAATTTAACTTTCTCAGGTTTCGAAAAAGCGAGAACGTTAACACATTTCTATTGTATCTTAACGCCATCTAAGGGTGCAGGTTCGTAAAACCCCAGAGGTTAAGGGTTTTCTAAATTGCCATTATACTGTAGTTTCACACGGACGAATAATCGTTACACGATAGACGATACGATCATGGAGCGACACTGACTGTGGAATAGGACGTTGAGAAAGACTCTAAAAGCCTCGGACAGTGTCCGCTTACAAGAACAGACTCGCGCCGACGAGAATTCAAATCACTTGCGGAATGCGAAGCATCCGGTCAGTCAAAGAATGGCGCAATCACGGGTCGACGCCGCGCGTGAACCGAGAGAGGAGACCCGAGGCGGTCACGTTATTGTGTCAGAAGACTTGGGTGATGCCACATCCTTCGTCTAGGCAAAATGCCCTTTTGTTTTGAAGAATCACAGGCCTATATAACAAAACGCCCTGCTCCTGACAGCAATAATCCACCACGCGGTCATTAAAATCCACAAAAGCATTTAATTTTCCGGGAATAATTTTTTCCCCTTGGTCACAATAAAAAATACAGAAAATGGTTACACACTTCAACCAAACGTTGTATTTATAGCCTCCGTCTTGGAAATACGCACTGACGACCACTGACCTCAAATTTGGTTGATTCAGTCACTGGTCGTCAGTGCGTATTTCCAAGATGGAGGGTATCAATAGAATGTTTGGTGTGTAACCATTTTGTGTATTTTTTATTGTGACCAAGAAGGGAGAATTATCCCCTGAAAATTACATGCTTCTGTGGATTTTAATGACCGTGTGGTGGATTCTTGCTGTCAGGAGCAGGGCGTTTTGTTTTTAACCTCTACAACCACATTCAATATCAAGCAGGCCTATATTCGAAACTGCTCATCGATTCAAGCTCTGAGGAACGCTTACGGAAGGAGGCCTCGAGGTGGAGGAACACGGGGATTATTCTCAATTTCACCACAATCTTGCCTCAAAACTACAGATAGGCCTAGAGGTTCAGCCAAGAAACCTTGAGGGATGCAATACTGAGAAGTCCTTAAAAATCCTTCGACGTAAATCCAATTAAAATGAATATTCGTAGGTTTACAAAGCCCAGCTTGCCTTGAAAAGTCCTGAAGTAAATTTTCAATAAAAAGTACTAGGAGCCATCCCGGGCTCTGCTCATGATTGCTGCATGTTGCCTTTTGAAGCTTTAGGCCTAACGGGTAAAGCGTTAGTAAACAGGATCCGAGATTGCCCATCTATCCCACTCAAAATTATAATCGTCTACTAATAATTGACTTACAATCCGAGTTTCTGAAATCAAAAGCTGTATAACTTTAAATTAAAGATTTATGTATGCTAAGTGTGATGGTAACATAACAAACCCAACTTGTCAAAGTTAACAAAACGGGTTTTAAGGAGAAAAAAGTGGTTAAAGAGGAATTTGAACATCGAAAATAAGGAAAAATAAGTAGGCTACATTCCAAAAGGTAGGAAAACGAGAAATGTTTCCAAAAAAGCAACACAACAAGAAATGTTTTAAAAAAGTAGGAAAATCAGGAATGTTTCCAAAACCAATAGGGAAATAAGGACTATTTCCCAAAAAAGTAGGAAAATAATGGTTCCCAAAAAAGTAGGAAAATAAGGAATGGTTCCAAAAAAGTTGGAAAGTAAGGAATGCGTCCGAAATAGCAGGAATGTTCCAGAAAACTTAGGAAATAAGAAAAAAGTAGGAAGTCGAATAAAGTAAAGAATAAAAGAGACTACTGGAAACCGTTCCATTATACGGATTTTGTATTTGACGATTTTCCGTTATACTGGCATACTGTATACGTTCTTCCAATTATGCGATTTTCCACGATTACCCCTCGCCCCACGCCAAATGTGAGCGCATTTCTCTTGGCACCACTTTGCCCTTTTTGACCTTGCCCTTTCTGTGATTCCCAAACTTAACGCACATTGTGCCCAGAAAACCTCCCTAAAGCCACTGCTATTCAGCCTACCATCCCCCAGCCCCACACACATTCGTGACAACG
>JAHWFP010212079.1:0-22895 GCA_023313725.1 Lithobius niger | reverse complement strand
TGCATTCGTTTATACATCTCTATTTGGCTATTAGTCCACCCAGTAGGCCTAAAACGGGTCCCAATAGGGCACCTAAGAAACCTCCCGTTTGATTCTTGGACAGGTGTTTATGTTTGTCCTTGTTTGAGCAGCTTTTGGATGCTAGTTTCAGAAGTACCTTCTTATATTTTTTTAGTGTCTTTCTTTGAATGGGCGTTAAAGGTACACGGCCGTTTAATAAATTTAATGATGCTAAGCACAACACTTCTCTTATTTCGGGGCACTGTAGCAAAATCGTCTTCACGCGTTTGGAGGTTTTTTTTTAATTTAACACTTCTAGCAAAGGAACAAAGTCTAATATTTTACTAGCCTTCATTTTGGTTGGTACACCATTATAGGTAACTTAAAAATATTAGAACGAAACCTTATCGCTTCCGGCGTTAGAGGATGAATATCTATTAGGAGAAAGTCACCCAATTCCTTGGTCGCTTCTTTGTAAACAGGTAACAGGAAATCTTTAGACACTCCCAATTGGTTGGCTAAAACTTTCAACTGCCCAATATCACGACTCGATTTAAACAACAGAAACGAATGCGTATTTAGCGAGACAGTACGTAAAGTCTTTGAAAATAAGTTATGTACGACGATAATCACGGTAATGCTTCTGTGATGACTACCCCTCAAAACCACGTCGTGAAGTAAATCGGTGGGTAATGAATATACGAGGTCGTCAAGAATTAAAACTGCGTCACGCGGTATACTGTCGTAAATGTCTCTGTTAAAAGTGGAGTGAAATTGTACGGGTATTGGACTGGCCTCTCGTAAAGTATCGAAAAGAGACTGATCCTCTCCGTAACAATAGCAAACGGATTTTGGAGGTGGATTAAAAACGTCTTGAGATTTCAAAATTAAGTTTACGATAGCAGTGCTCTTCCCACTAAATGAAGGCCCAACGCAGAAAAGGTTGCTGGGATGATGAAGCCGAGCATCCATGAATGAATGAATGAGCTAACGCCCCGTACGCCTCTTTTATACCACTCCTGACAAAACCTATTTTTTTTTTAACAGAATAAAGGAAGCATTCGTCATCCCAACATCCTTTACGCGATACTTGTACACTATATGTATGTATTGTGACTGATCTAAAGGAACTTAATACGATAATAAACACACAAACCAAGATCTTCACTTCATATTGTTTAATGTTATTTTTTTTTGCTACAGTATTACATGACTCAAACTGTATGATTGTTAAAGTACGGTGAATTAATCACGCGAGCGGCAATATAAGGATAATATTGCGCGTGTCTTAGAATAAATGGATCGTCCAGACTATACACCCTGTCCTTGTGCTTCTCTAACCACGAAGGTAACAATAATTCAAACGGTAACATGGACTCGTCTTCCTCAGACAGCTTCACGCAGGGTAAACTATCACTTTTGAATAGGTCTATCAAGCAGTTTTTTCTGGCCGTTTTAGTCCTTAATGGGGTAACTCCGAATAGTGCAGTGGCTGAGATTGTTCTTAGTATCCCCACGACGACGTCTTGATTCACGGGGACATGGAACCTCAGGTAAAAATTAATTGTTCCATTTCCGAAATTACCGATGCTGTAACTTTTCAACTGGAACTCCGATGTCAAGGCGTCTACAATAGTGAAACATACGGATTTGTCCGTAGGTGATAAGAGTAGTTGTGCACTGTATGTTAAATAGCTTCCAAAGGGTGTAGGCTTGCGTCTCTTCGTACCCTTTGACTGAGTAGGACCGTTTTCTGACACGTCCGTCATCGTCACGTCTGAGAAGGAGAATGACGTTCCTTGAGACATCATCCGGTTATTATTAAATACTAATATTATTATTATTATTGTTAATATCATCATTAGCAGCAATCGCTAGGAAATATCAGTTTACGTGAACGTCATTATTCGTTAGCAGTTGCTACTTCTTCAATGTATTAGGCTAATACACTTGACTATCCTGGCTTAATACGTCGAGCTCATGGGCCCATGTTTCTATTTGTCTGACCGATGCCTTGATCGTTTTGAATTGATCGATCGATAGGTCCATCGTCTGTTTATCCAGGGTTACGATGCTCAAGACCTTCTCATTGTCAACGGTGAAGTATGAAACGCCGAATTTGGGTCTTGTGTATAAAATCTGAGCCGGACGGGTACCGGAAAGGGCTACCATCCACCTCTCAAATAATGGTACCATTTTTGTCCATTCGTCCATGCTAAAACAGACCCCGTGACCCGTAGGTGTAAAGGTTATTGGATTTTCCACATATCTTCTGACGTGGACCCTGGTCACGTCGTTGAATCTACTGCAAGTTAGAAAAATGCAGTTGCCCAAACCAACGGACATTTCGGGTTTAAGAGGGAACTCGGTTTGCAAAGTAGCCAGTCTTTTGAAGTTAATAATAACAATAATAATGATGATATATCGTATTAATAATAATAATGACGGTCGGTGTCAGTCGTTCCTGAGAAGTGAAAAGAGAAAAAAAAACTATAAGTGATACTCCAACGCTCCATGTAATAGCATTTGACGACGCTCCTCAATCGTTCCACGAGCATTGTTGAGAGCGCGCACTTCTGACTCGTACAACCTAATGGTTTCCAAAGCGTGATTCGACATTGCTATATACTTGTCGTTATAATTATCAAAATATGAAATAATTAAAGTGGGTCCTACGTATAGTAGACGGGGTGTATTGTAATAGAAGTGTACAATCCACTGAGGCAGTTTATGTTCGAAACTGAGCCATTCCTGAATGTTGAACGTAATGCCGTGCGACCTCAACATCCCTTCGTCGTCAGATTTCTGAAATCTGATTTTAATGTACTCATTTACTTTGAATACGTCCACCGTTACATTATTCCCTAGGTCAATCTCCATGGTGATAATAACGTTAATAATAAGAACAATAATAGTATTCAATATTAATAATAACCTGCCTACAAAGAATGGTAAAAAAAAAAACCTAATGTGAAAACGTTACTGCTATGAAACAGTGCAAAGTTACAAAAGTGAATTTAGGTCTGACTTACCAAGAGTGAAGCGTACGAAGCTCGTAGTGCGTTTGAGTACGATTTTTGGATTGGAACTAATCCCTTTTTATAGCAATTTTCTTGGCATCCGTACACCTTTTTTTCTTTTGTAATGCCTTACATACATGACTGAACTGTTTTTTCTGAATACCAGTTTAATTATTGCTTTATTCAGTGGCTTACTGTACGCCTTTGAAGTACATACATGACGCGTCACTTTGGTACGGTACTGTTTACTTGCACTTAAAGAACTGCAACGTTAAGCATTACGTATCAATTTTGACAGGTATCCTTTTCACGGTGATGGATTACCGTCTAGGTAGATTAAACACCTTCCATTGAGACACGACTTTCTCGTGGCTATACCTTAGCCGTGTCATCATTTCAATTGAATACTAGTCTCTAGAAATGAACAGCGTGGTAATGATCGTATAGACTGATTAAACACATTCCATAGAATTGAGACTTTCACGAATACCTCTGGTGTCTACATCATTGACACACGACTTGATGAGTAATCATTTCAATTGAATATCTTTGGAGCGTGGTGATGACATAATCACCGTAATATCGTTTATATACCGTGGTGTCGGTTTTTCGCTTTGCCAACATGACTCGTCCGTGCATCCTAACTGTACGCGAGATTATTAAGAGGGTGACCGTACGTTTGTCTTCCTTTTTTTTCTTTCCCATACGCTATTCTATTCATCATTTGATTTGTTCGTGTTTATTTTTTGTTTTAACAAATGGTATTTCTATGTAGGAGGGTGATCTCCGAATATGGATCGATACGGAGCCGGAAATTTATAATTTGAACCATATAATACGTGTAAGACGTTATTTCGTGTTTTATTCTTTACATTCGCGTCTTTTAGTTTAGTTTAGCTAACTAGTACATTTATTTATTAGGCACCAGTTCACGTAAAAGCTACGTTTATTGAGATGGTACACTTTATGTGTCTCAACGTACGTATTTTAGTTTTTCTTCCTTTATTTTTCATCAGTTACGGAATTAAGATAACGAACTATATTTTGTGTTTCATTCATTTTCAAGTGCAATAAACTGGCACACCAACGGTTCAACCGGGGGAAAGGTGGCTGGTTCGGGGCGGGGTGTGATTTGTGCACTCGTTGCCGACTGTGCCCAATCTGCAACGAGGGACATGAGGTTAGTTCTTAATGGCGATTTCCTTTTAGCGTTACGTAAACATACTCTGGACCGACTTCCGTCTAAATTGACACATTCATAAGAGACGTATTCACGAGCGGCTTGTGAGTCTGACCCGTTACTGACCCTTGAATCAGCCTTTCCCGCCACTGGCGTCCCTTCTATAGGATCCGTTTGGGTTTTAGATTCATTCAGACTTACTATGTGGCAGCTAACAGTCAGCTTGGTGATCGCGGCGGCCGCTGGTCTCTTCCAGGGCGGAATGGTCTACGTGGTGTGTCGGCGAGCATTGGAGTACGTGGTGGACGGTGGTGGTGTGATGAACAGCGACGACGTCAACGTTAACAACAACAACACCGTTACTATGGACGTCATTCCACCTCCACCACTACCTCCGTCACGTCCAGCCGTTCGGCCGGAGACACCTCCACCGTCTCCGCCGCCGCCGATTCCATTCACGGACAAAGACCTTACGAGCGCTTGGGATCGGATACGGTCCTCGGCCGGTGCTCGTGTACCGAACGTGTCCGTCTCCACAAACGGCTTAGAGTCGGTACGGAATAGGTTTATTAATGCTACATTATTTTTGTGTTTTACCTACCCCCATCTCTTACGACGGTGAGTAAGTAGGACTTCGCTTTTTTTTTCTGTTTGTTCGTAGTAACCACCACCCGGCCGGCCGATCGCCTCCATGAAAAAAGTGATGCAGTACAAGAAAACCAAAAAAAAAAAAAAAAATAAAACCAGGACGAAGAAGATACACACCATAAAACGTACTTGATTACTATTCTCCTTTACTTTTTCCTAGGGAAACCGTAAACGAACGTTGTAATCAACTGCGTTTTATGGGACACAACATACACTAACCGTTTTAACTGAATAAAAATCTGTTAGAAAGACTGGGATGGGCACACGTTTGGGCTTTTCTTAATAACGTAGTGTATTCTTATAATACATTACGTTATTAAGATAGGGAATGGTAGTATTAAAACGGTTAGTGTATGTTTCAATACACTTACAGTCAAACCTTAACGTTTTTCACCTTTTCAAAAACCTATTCATTTGCAAACTAATTTAATATTACATTTCGGCTTAACTTTGCCTTGTGACTGTAACTCCTTTTTTTTCTGAAAATTTCCAGTCACAAGAGTGGTTTTCTCCGGGTTCTCCGGTTTGCCCACTACTCTACATTCCTTTGTTGGTTTAATTTACGTCTGATAGGTCTTTTTCGGCTAACCAACAAAGTGGTCCAACTCACACACAACAACAAACAAAAAAAAAAAAAAAAACCTTATCTAGCTTTTTGGTTGCTTGAACACCGTATCACGTATGATACAGTTTTTAAGCGACACTGATAGGAACAAACAGCCATAACGCAGAGAGAGAGACTCTGCGCAAATTTTACCTCGTGACGTCATTTGCGATCGTGACGTCACCCGTGGCTCGTCGCTGCCGCTAGTTTGAGTAAATACAGAACAGACGAAAGTAAATATGGACACATCATCTTTATTTCACGATGTTTACAAGCAGCTGGATCAATGCCAGATATAAAGTAAACATAGCTCGTTGCGCTGTTTAACTTACAGACGGAAGTATAGCTACCAAATGGGTGTATAGAATTTCAGCTTGGTACTTTGTCAGGCCAAAGCTACATTTAATGACTTTATTGACGTATTTATTAATCTTCAGGAATGTGTTTGCCTCGTCACATCTTGTTTCCAGAATTATTCCGCTTGACACATGATGCTCTTCTAAACAGCTGGTGTTGTCGTACTGCTGTCGGTTCAGATACGACACAACAGTATCCACAAAGATGGCGTTTTTTTCACAATCTTCTATTGAGTTAGGTCTTCTTTCCTCTTTGTGGTAATCTACAGCATTGTGTATTATGAGTCCAGTATCGATCACGAGTAAACACAGTAGCACAACGTCCAGGCAATGTCTTAGCTCCAGACCCATCGTGTTGGTACGTGTAAGGTTGGATGGTGTATGTAACGGTCACTCGCTATTCCATCTCTTTTTATCACGGTCGAACCGACTTTGATCGTTGCAACAGGGGTCTCTCCGATCTTCTATACGGTGTGTGAGCATCACAATCACATTCATCACGCCCTCGTGGATACACAATGTCTTTCTCTCTAGTTTCGATAAAATCGTTACCATTTGGGAACAGATTTATGAATATACAGTTTTTATCCTGCTCTTTGTGTTCGTTCAGTGGGTTTTGACCGACTTGCCAATTAGCAATGCGCAGCTCACAATACACACACATCGCTATGTCGGATGCCTCATACATACGATCTACTTTGTCCCCACACCTGAAAAATCCAGCCTCTGCCATTTTACGTGGTGCTAATGTGCCCCCATGCTCCCATCTTCCCTGGAACGTACTCTCCCGTCCTGACGGCGTGAACAGGTCTGCA
Organism: Lithobius niger; assembly: GCA_023313725.1. NCBI lineage: Eukaryota > Metazoa > Arthropoda > Chilopoda > Lithobiomorpha > Lithobiidae > Lithobius > Lithobius niger. The sequence continues at coordinate 16,272 of JAHWFP010212079.1, read as the reverse complement.
TTCATCTCGGTGGTTGTATGGTCCAGCTATACCTGTTTCTCCCCCTTTTATACCTTCTTGTGAGGGAGCTAACGGTGGAATATTCTCGCACCCAATACCTCTCCATCTATTACAGTTTTTTCTTGCATATTCACAATAGGACCTTTGAGGATACACTTTAGAATACTGCCCTTTGTCGTCGTCACTGTTTCCAGTAGGAAATGCACGAACAAATGGACAGTCCGCGCCCCAAGTCTTGTGATCTGACATTGGTTGGTCACTCTGCACAAATTCCCCTAGTTTAAATTGACAATAGGGACACATCACGAGATCATTTACGTTGTATTGTTTATCCATTTCTTCGTCACATCTGTAAAACCCTGATGCAGCCAGTACCCTTGCTGACAGATTTCTGTCGTGTGTCCACCTATTCTTAAATGTTCTTACACGGCCAGATGGTGTATAAAGACGTTTGTCCATCTCTAATTGTGACTCTTACAGAAATGGACCTTACTACATGTAACACGGCTACCTTATATACTCCCCAAACGTCAAAGAGATTCGTGACGTCTTTAACTGTGACGTCACATCTCCCTTTGACGTGGGGAGTGACTCCATCCGCTTTCTGATGTCATTTTATTTCCCCACCATCTTTTTTTCACCCTGTGGGCGCCGCCATCTTGGACCGGAAGTGACGTCATCATGACGTCACATGACCTGTGACGTCACTTCCGTTTTGGGCCGCAACGCATTATTACTACTCACTACTTTATTTAATATACACAAATGACATCAGAAAATCTTGAAAAAACAGAAATATTTTTATTTGCAGATGATACCATCATAGTTTCAATACATCGCAAATACGAAAAAATGATGAGTAACTTACAACATGATTTTGAAATATTAAATGATTGGTTTATTGAAAATGAATTATTAATTAGCAAAGAAAAAACAGTAGAAATGGACATTACAGTACCGAAAATGAACAAAAGCAAAAATATTGGAATAATTAACCACAAAATACCGGCAACCGGCGTTTACAGTGGTCTGAAAACGACATAACTTCATAAAAACACATGAAGTTATGTAAATAATTAACCATTATGGTGACTGTAGGAACTTGGATGGTAAAAATAAAGATGAAATATGTAATGAAAAATGTTTAAATTTAGAAAAAAAAGAAATTTACAAAGTACGTAGGTACAGAAATTGATTCAAATTAGAATTTCAAAACGCATATATTACAACTAATATCCAAGATAAGACAAATTCTACCAGAGATGTATCTGCTGCGAAAGATACTAGACACAAAAAAAAAAGAAAATAGTGTACGATGCGTGGATTGGAAGTATAATAAGATACGGCATAGAACTTTATGGAGTTGCATCTGACTACTTGATCGAAAGATTACAAAAAGTGCAAAATAAGATTATTAAAGTTTTATTTGGCTATGAAGGACAAGAACAAAAAACAAATGACATTTTTAACGAGAACGAAATATTAAACACTATAAAACTACAAGATCATATTAACAAAAAATTATCACATAAATAAATTTAAAATCTATAATAAAGAGAAAGAAATAAAACTAAGGATAAATAAACAAACATTCTCACAGCTGACATGGAATAATACATATGGGAAAAGAAATAGAACTTATTATATCCCATGTATTTTTAATGAATTGTCAAAAAATATGTTGGAGTAAAACAATTTAAAAGACTTCGAGATAAAATAAAAAATACCATACAAAAGATAATAAAAATAAAATACCCATTGCAATTAAATAAACCTATAAAATAAACCAGGGTCAAGTGTTGTTAATAAAAGCAAAAATTGTGAATAAGATGCTTTGTATGAACTCACACAAGCTGTATTACAGCTTCGAGGATTACAATTTCTTTGTAATTTGCTATTGAAATAAATACATTATTATTATTATTATTATTATTATTATTATTGACTTTAAATTTACGCTTCCCGTAATTCCAAAACCAGCACGTCTCCACGGTTAAACTGTCACTATCTGAAAGTTTTCATTATTCTGCCCTGCATGAAAGAATATATTTTCTAGAAATTCGCTAGTAGCTAGCTAGCCACTAGTAATTAGGCAAATATCAACGTCATTCACACCTTCTTTCAACAAGAAAACATCAAGCTGTGTCTTTAATCGTGAATTGTATGTTGTCAGGTGACCAAAGTCTCCCAATCAAACGAATATCAGCCTCTTCTTCACATTGTTATTTTTCCTCAGATGCCTGAAATCATCCAAACCGCCATAGTTGTAAAAGACACAAGGGTCTAGGGGTCGCAGCATGGTCATATATATTTTAACTGGTTTGGACGGAGGTTAAATTAGGTTGAATCTTGGCGGGCGACATACTAGCGTGTGCCTTAGTATGAAGCGAAAGTGACGACGTGGCTACTACCTCGTCCTACGGTTCTGCATACATTAAGGAGCGCGTATAAGAGGTTTATAAGGAATTATTTATCCTCATTAAACTTATATTACCCATACCAAACTTGAAAATTGTTTTAAAATTTTAATGTACTTAGGTCCGTCACATGATTATAACAGGCATTCACCTGGTTTCCAGTAGAGCTGACTGCTGGTTGAGCTTCTCGCCGTACTCCCCCCCCCCCCCCCCCGTCAGCCCCTCCATCTCACAAAACTCGTGTTACGCGGTGGGTCTTAGTCTCCGTCCATTGTGTAGCCGTCCTCTGTTGTAGACACTGGGAACGATATGAGTTAGGACGTACCCAGTAGTATATGCATACCGATCCTTAGACACTGGTGTCTTTTACAGTGGGGGAATTTGGCTGATTTTACGCATCCGATGAAAACATTGAAGTCTGCGTGAGGATGAGAATACCGCTGCCCGAAAAGAGCAAAACAAAATCGAAAACACGCCGACGCCAAGCTGAGTTCAATGGTAGCCGCCCTTCCCCAAACCCAATCACAAGAGCTTTCTTGAAAAGCAGCGAAAACCACAGGAGGAGACAGACTGGTTTACGCCTGCACAGTCCTCAGAGAAATGCCGGTGACGTAAATTTATCTTGAAAGTGGTGCCAAAAAGACAGACGTCACGTTATCTAGTATCATATCAAAAACCAAAACTGGTAAAAGGGACCGGCAAGTTCCGAATGATTCGGCCCTTCAAAGGAATATCAACTCCCCAAACCTTTGGCCAAGTTAATCGCAGTAACTAATAGTTCGAAGGTTAAATGAAAACTAGAACATTGCTACTTTCGGTAGAGATGTCCAAGTTTTTATTTAACCTCCAAAGTATTATTCGGTGTTAACTTGGCGAATGTTTTGAAAGGCCGAACCATTCGGAACTCGGAGGTCCCTTTGATCAGTTTTGGTTTTTGATATGATATCACTTCTTTTTTTTTTTTAATTGTGTATTAGACTCAATTCATCCAGCCTGCAGATGTGTAATAAAGTGCCACGTCAACAACAGCTTGATTAGTAATTTTCTAATATTTTAATTTCGTATCACTCATTTGAGAGGCTGTACCATTCTCAACTTAGTCGCCTCATCAGTTTGTGGTTTTGTTTTAATTTTTTTGATATACTTATATTAAGTTCATATCACTCCTTTGTGACGCGGAGCTATTCTCAACTAATTGGTGGCCTCTTTACCAGTTTTTGTATTATTTTGACATATTGTTTGTTTTTCGTTAATTGGACGTATGATACAATTTCTATGGCAACGTTGTTTAGATTTGTGACGACACACTAGCGTTTGTCTAGATACGCACGTCAGTATACACGTTGTCATTGTCCGAACTTTGGCCGTCCAATCAGAAACGATGCCGACAATACTAACAATGGTTATAGCAATAATTTCGTACTTACGCGCCTTCCCAGGCCATTCCCGTTGCACTCCCAGGCTGTAAACCAGAAAAGGTATGTAGTTCGTATCATACTGCAGCTATTCGTCAAATTTCGTAGCTGGAAGCCTTGTCGCTATCGCGGTATTGGTGAACAATCACCCTATGGGAAATAAAATGGGGATGAGCGGACTAGAAGCTATAGAAGTAGAAACTAGTAATAATACATTTGCAACGTTATTGAGGGTCAAATTTTGCATTGAAGGCCGCTTAGCTTTGGTCCACTCTGGCAACATTAGAGTGTCAAATAAGCAAAGACGATAATTATTATACTAATAAGAAAGTAGATCTACCCGTTTTAGATAAAAAAAGAGAATTACAAACGTATAACTTAAATTAAAGGGAGAGCGGCTCCTGTAAGCTAAAATGTAAAGAAGGATTTTAAAGTCTTGTTTCTTTACTCCTCCCTCCTCGACCACTAAGCTAAAAATTCTCACAATAAATTTCTTAGAAAGCAAAGTTGGGTTAGCCGTTGCATGTTCACATGTTCACATCACACTAAGTGGTCCGATTCCCTCAATGATAATCCAATCAGCAAAACGTGCATTGCACAGCTTCCTCCTTCTCGAATGATCGGGGTGGGATGGATTGAGTCCTAATGGCGTGTCAACAGCTAGATCATCAGCAACGGTATTCTCGCTGCTTTTCTTACGCAATATGTCAATGCCGAGAAGGTTTGGACTCCAACGTAAAAATCTTGGAATTGTGTCCTTCTGGGTTTGTACTTAAACTTCCCAAAATGAGCATTATACATGTGCGACTTCTGCTTGTACGTTCCACACAAACCGCAAACATTTCGCCACACATTCTGTAGAGTTCAGAGAGTAAAGTTTGATATCAAATGAGATTTTGGTTGTTCTTCTTGTACGTAAAGAACATTTCTTGGCATCCTTGCGATGATTTTTTGAGACTCTTCCAATGCCCTACCACTAAATTCATTCAGCACATCATCTGTAGTTGAAGGATCACTCACAACTCCCTCAAAAGACGGTAATCCATCGCCGATGTCATCCTCCTGTCCAGTGTATTTCTCTACAATAGCGTTCAGTTCTGCTGGCCTCTTGTGATAGAGTTTCAGCATGTTGATGTGATATATGGTGATCTTGTCATTTTTCTTGCCATTTTTTTACATTACTATATTTCTCCGTAATTTCAAAGGATAATCCTAGAATATTTCCATTTTATTCTTCCGGCCCCATCCATCTTATACTTAGTTGTGGTCGCGTAGTTCGCACAAGCCATTGGTATTACCTCTGTCCATTTTCTTTGCTGCACACAGTGCAGTAAGCAAATATTTCATTTTTTTCGTATTTTTTAAGGCACCTACCACGTCCAGAATCGTTTTAGAAATGGGTTTTTCCACTAGTGGTACACTGACTAATGGTACTTTAGTTAACACATGCGTTTTTCCAAGTTTCGGACTGGTACCACAGGTCTTTACGAAAGTGTACACAAACGCTGGCAAACCTAGCCAATAAAATGCCACTTGAGTCCTTAATTTCGTGACCATGCGCTACTTTGAAAATTTTCTCTCAGGGTTTTTGTGGTACTACAATTTGTTGAAAAAATTTAACAAATTTCACAACTCAAGTCGACCGTGCTATTGCAACACTGAAATAGTTTTTCAGGGACGACTTCACTTCTTTGATCTGCTGCCAAAACAGACTTGTCAGCATTGAGTAACTTTTTAAAGCCATCTCTAGGCAGTTTTGTAGCAATGTTTGCTTTAAATGGCTTCACATTTGTTTCGTTTGATGTGGGCAATTTGGATTTGGAAGCATTTGTTGCGGTTTTCTTTTTTCCTGCACAACATAGTGCTTTTGCTTTGGTTACAGCGCGCGTACTGTGTTAAAGAATTAGCACACTCCACGTCCACTTTCCGATGCACTGTATCACCACTGAACACATTATCGCTCACACCTTCAGCTTCAAGAACAGAGGAATTACCACTACCAACTGTCCCCGAGCTGGCACACCCTCTGTAGTCATAGACTTCGGCATAATGAATATTGCAATTGCTTACGTCATCTCACCTCATTCTCATTTAACTCACCCGTGAAATACGTGTATGTACCCAGTCCAAAACAAAGTCATATTGTGAGGTTGAAATACAGATGTAGCCGCATACACATCTGCATCGCCCCATGGCGTTTTAACAAAATCATCTGTCATAGGGGGTGTGGACATAGCCAGTGTCACACCAAATTTTTGCACAAGCATCATTTACAAAATGTTTTCATGATAAATTTGTGTAAAGGGCTTAACATTGTCTAGGCTGTGTATAACAAATCATATCAAAAACCAAAACTGGTAAAAAGGGTCGCCAAGTTCCGAATGGTTCGGCCCTTTAAAGGAGTGATATCAACACACCAAAACATTCGCCAAGTTAATTGCACCGCTTAATAGTTCGAAGGTTAAATGAAAACTAGAACATTGCTACTTTTGGTAGCATTGTTCAAGTTACATTTAACGTCCGAAGTATTATTCGGTGAAATTAAGTTGGCGAATGTTTTGATGTGTTGATATCACTCATTTGAAGGGCCGAACCATTCTGAACTTGGCGACCCCTTTTACCAGTTTTGGTTTTTGATATGATATCACTCTTTTTTTTTAAATTGTGTATTGGCTCAACTTCACTACTGTGCAGATGTATACTATAAAGTGCCACGTCAACAAGAAATTGGTTTCAACAATTTGCTACTACCTTTTGCCTATAGACCGAACCATTCTCAACTTAGTCACCTCTTTATGGGTTTTTGGTTTGGTTTTAATTTTGTTGTAATTTGTATTACAATATTTAGTTAGTCTTGGTTTGTTGATATCACTTCTTTGAAGGGCCGAACCACTCTCAACTTAGTTGCCTCTTTACCTGTTTTTGGTTTTGTTTATTTTGCTTTGTTTTTACAGTTGGTTTATTTTTCGTGAATTGGAAGTGAATGCAATTTCTTTGCAACGTTGTTTAGATTTATCGTGATGTACTAGTGTGTGTCTAGGCTCGTACGTCAGTATCCACGTTCTCACTGTTCGAACTATTGCCCTCTAATGAGAGACGATGCCGATAATACTAACAATGGTTATACCAATATTTTCGTACTTACACGCCCTCCCATGCCATCCCTGATACGCCCCCAGGCTCCAAACCATAAAGGTATGCAGTTCGTATTGTACTGCACCCATTCGTCCAATTTCATAGCTGGACGCCTCCCCGTTATCTCGGTATCGATGAATAATCACCCTATGGGATTTAACATGGGGATGAGCGAATTAGCTAGCTAGCTAGCTAGTAGCTAACTAACTCATTTACAACATTACTGAGGGTCAGATTTTGCATTGAAAGCAGCTTAGCTGGCATTCCTACACGAGTTAATTTTTGTCAGGTGGGTCCTCTCGATTTCAACAAAATTTAAGCTTTTGTACCGCATTATTATTTTTTCCCAAGTACCTGAAATGTTCCCAACTATGCTTCAAGATATAAGACACTGACGCTATGGCGCTGCGCTACAATGGTTTTACAACCTCGACAATTGAACTAATGTGATGTTTGTTGTGATGATTGTTGCCTAACTTGGCGCGACATACTAGCGTGTGTCTAGATAATAGGACTATGTGTTTGTGGGACTGATAAACATGCATTGTTTTGAGCACCATCGTTATCTCTTTGGAGACAATTTACAACAATGTGTTCTTCACTGGAACATTTATAACAGCGATAGGGCCATTTGATTTCTAACCAACATGTCAGTTAGTATCAGTTAGACAACGGCGTTCGGCAACAATGCGGTAAGAAAGCCGAGGTCGATCGAGTACCGAAGGCACGAGATCAACAGAGGCTTTATTACCGCATTGTTGCTGAACAACGTTGTCTAACACACTTGTACAACGAGACCATTGTTGCGAGTCGCGTTCAGTCTCAAATTCCTGAAAGCCGACTCCATTGTGACTATACAATGGCGGTGGCCAACATAGCTGACGATTTGTTTGATGATTCAGATACAGATGTGTTGCTGTCTCAAAATTCCTTTAAATGTGGAAGGTGAATGTGTTTCGTACGTTGCTGATTTGCCAGCAGCCTAAGGTAATGTTAATAATCTTTGCTTTTTCTTTGAGTTCCGTGGCGTGCAGTCTTCATGGTGCAGTCTTCATGATTTCATTGTTGCAGCCGGGCATCTTTATGAAATGAAGGCACGGCTACAACAATGAACGAGTTGTACAACTACAGTTACCCTTCCCTGTGGTAACCCACACATTGTTTCCTTGGTTCGAACTAGACTGGTTATTAGTTGAAATACTCGGTCTCGTTTATCTGCATTGCTTTTGTTTTATTTCTGGTTAGAATTCCCCGTACTACTATTTCCATTTCCTTTGTGCTTGTTCTGTTTCATGGCATTTGTGCTTGCTTTACCACTATTTTTGTGTTTATGATTTGGCACTTGCACTTTTTCGTCAACGAGCAAAATAGTCGGCTACTATTTGGGTTGCATTTTCAACTTTTTACGTAGATTTCCCGTTTTATCAATTAAGCAAAGTCTCCGGTCATCTTCAAGTTTTTTTTTCAAGTTTTCAAGTTTTCAAAGTTTTGGTCTAAACATGCAAGTTCTGGCAATTTTTCACCATCACCGTTACGGTATTCTGCCTTTGTCCACTACACTGCATACATTTTAAGCTTATAGCTGTGGTCCGCATAAGCTCGCTTCCGGGATTTAGACACACGCTAGTGTGTCGCGCCAATTTAGGCAACAAACATCACATCAGTTCAATTATCGAGGTTGTAAACCATTGTAGCGCGACACAATAGCGTCAGTGTCTAATATCCTAAAGCATAGTTGGGCACGTTTCGGGTACTTAAAGAAAAATAATAATGCGGTACAAAAACTTAAATTGTGGTAAAATGGCGAGCAATGACATACCTGACAAAAATTTACTCGTGTAGGAATTAACTACTTTCAATGTAAAATCTGACCCTAAATAATGTTGCAAATGTGTTACTAGCTAGTTACTGGCTAGGGATACTTCTAGTCCGCTCATCCCCATGTTAATTTCCATAGGGTAATTATTCATCGATACCGAGATAACGGGAAAGCTTCCAGCTATGAAATTGGAGGAATTGATGCAGTACGATACGAACTGCATGCCTTTTTCTGGTTTACATCCTGGGGGTGTAACGGGAATGGCGTGGGAGGGCGCGTAAGTACGAAAATATTGTTATAACCATTGTTAGTATTGTAGGCATCGTCGCTGATTGGGTGGTCAAAGTTCAGACAATGACAAAGTGTATACTGACGTGCCTGCCTAGACACATGATAGTGTGTCGTCACAAATCTAAACAACGTTGTCAAAGAAATTGTGTCTACGTCCAATTCACGAAAAACTGATAAAATATCCAACTAAAGCCAAAAACTGGTAAAAAGGCCGCCAAGTTGAGATTGGTTTAGTCTTAGAAAGGAGTGTTATGAACTAAAACGAAAAATTAAAAAATTAAAACGAAACCAAAAACTGATAAAGCGGCGACTGAAGGATTTCCCACCCTACGAAAAAAGGGACGTCACAGCCTAGTACGCACAAATCGGCAAATCACAAAGTGTTTGCTTCCATCCCCACAGAAAATAGTTCCTAATAAATCTCGACGTTTTTCTGTATTACATGTCTAAATAAAGCAGGAACGGTGTCTGGATTTTTATATCGTAGTAGCTAAATGAATTTTATAATACTATAATGCGTTCGATGGTCGCAAACATTTCCAGACAAAAAAGTACGCAAGTACGCAAAATATAGTCCTTTATTTGGTCGTGCGCTGTCAATCAAAACAATGGCGTCGTCTGCTTCCAGCGCAGCGCTCCCCACTGCGACGTTTTCATCACCTGTAGACTGCATTAAACCAAAGAGGGCACGACGAATTTTAGGTAGCCAAGCTAAAGAGATTGTACTGAATGTTTACGCCTATTTACGAAGACAGAATCCAACCTGGACAGTTAAAGACACCATCGAGTAAGCATCGGCCTTGAATTGCGTATCGGCAAGTACAATTTGTAAGGCCCGAGGAGAGCTCAAGACGCATCGCGTTCTTCGATCTCCCAGTAAGCAGCGCAATCACAATTTTTTTTTCGGAAAACAACACCCCACGCTAGAGAAATTACTGCATGAAATTCGTAGCGATAAAAATTTCGAGGTAGGCAGTATTTCAAAATCTTCATTACATCGTTTGATGCACGATATGGGTTTTGATTACAAACGCAACGAGCGAAATTCAATGCTTCTTGAAAGAGACGATTTAGCCTAATTGCTTGGAGTCATCGTTTTTTATGGGCTATCCACAAATATCGTGCAGAAGGCAAACATGATATTTACCTCGACGAAACTTGGTGTAACGCCGGACACTGTGTATCAAAATCCTGGCAAGATTCAACAGTTAACATCATCACGCTCTGCATTTTTACAAGGTCTTTCGTGCGTCATGAAACAACCAAGTGGACTCGGCGAAAGACTTATTGTTGTGCATGCCGGCAATGAACGAGGATTTATTGACGGAGTACAGCGAGTGTTTCGGTCGAAAAAAGGTTCGAAAGCCGATTACCACGAAGAAATGGTTGGCGACTACTTTGAAAAATAGTTTGACGAACTTTTAAACAAACTGCAGCCCAACAGCGTCATTGTTACGGATAGCACGTCTTATCATTCTGTTCAATCTGAAGGGCTGGCAACAACAAAATGGAAAACCCAGCTTTACAACAGTGGTTAAATGATAAACGAATTAAATGAGAAGCAGATTTTCTGAAACCCGAGCTGGTGGAATTAGCGAAACAACACCGTGATCGATTCCGGTCATATGGTACGATGATGCTACACGAGCAGGGCATATTATTTTGCGATTACCGCCTTATCATTGTGAGCTGAACCCGATCGAACTGTGTTGGACCCAAGCTAAAGGTCATTACTCGCTGCAATTCAACATTTAAATTGGCTAATGTATAGAGGGACTCACTAACGAAGGACTGAGTTTTGTTACACCCCAAAAAATGGCAGACTGTATTAAACACGTAAAGGACATTGAAGATAAATTTTGGAAAATTGATTGTCTTACAGGTGACGTTGAACCAATTGTGATAAATTTGAACGATAGTTCATCTGTAGATTCATTTTCATCTGGAACCGACTTACTGGCGTAAGCATTCAGTATAATTGTCGACAGCACCAACACTCAGCAGCCCTTAAAAACTACACAAGCAGCAGTTTTCATCCTACATATTTTACGAAAGAGCTCCAAAACCTGTTGAATTCCAATAAAAAATAATAGCAATAAATACTGAGTTGTTTTAAGAATGAAATGTACAGGTCGGAGGAGGGGGGAGGGAGAGGCGGAATTGTGCTACACTGAATTTTTGATTTAAAATTCTTGTTTTTTTTTTTTGTCTGGTATGTTTTAAATCCATTTTTGATTTTTCAATGTTTGGTCAGAGCTGCATTATTTTGCTGGAAAAGGATTTGTCCGTCTCACCAAAATAGCTTACCTCAAAGGAACATGGATCGTAAGTCTGTAACCAGGGCCGCATTTCCCACAAACGCAACCTAAGGGGCGCAGGCGCGGATGAGGGGGAGGGGGAAGGGGGGGGGGGGGGGAAAGACACATCGAGTAGTTGGCAAGACGGGAGACAGAAAGCGAGGGAAAGAATCGTGGATGCAAAGTTACAATTCGAAATCGGCTCTTTAATTTTTGTATGCACTCTTCATTAAATGAATTTGTATTTAAGTACACACTATTACTATGTAGTTGTTTCAATTTAAGTGAGAACGATGTTGTGTGCTTAGGACCGTAACTACCGGAAGTGGTGGAGTGGGGGGAGGGGGCAGTTGTTCTCCCAACACCTGTCCAGGGGTGCCAGAATGCCAAATTAAAGTTCCATACTCTTTCAGTCTCAGTCAAACCACTAAGAAAATAATTTCCTCTACTGTTCGTTATTTATTCTTTCATTTTTCGGAGGCCTAAGAAATGTCTAAAGCGTATGGTTTGAAGCCGGAAAGGCCTTCGAATACCTAAAAATACGTCAGCTCACAGCACTCCTCCAGTTCCCCATACCCTTAGTTGATGTGCATGCTCCTCCCCCCCCCAACCAAATGCACTTCATCTCACCCCTGCAGGTGCCTCATTGACAAAACAAAAACGGTCTCAGATAATGGGCGCTAGCTGTAATGATAATATTTTTGTATTTTAATATTCATATCATAGATACTGGGGGGGGGGGGGGAGCGATGCATTTATGAAGTTTGGCCTAGAAAAAAAAGTGCAAATCCTCTAACCCTCCAACGTAAAGAGCAGCAGAGTCCTAAACGGCTGTAGCTTAACAAGCACATGTGCATTTGTTTTAATTGTGTGTGGCGGATGAATACGTGCGTTATTGTGTAATCGGGCTTTGCTGGTAGGGTGGGAAATCCTTTAGGTTAAGAATGGTTTCTGCCCCTCAAATGAGTGACACGAAATTAAAATATTGGAAAATGGCCACTCAAGCTATAGTTGACGTGGCACAGTATTACAAATCTGCAGGCTAGTTGAGTTGAGCCTAATACACCCTTTAAAAAAAAAAGAAGTGATATCATATCTACAACCAAAACTGGTAAAAAGGAATGCCAAGTTTCGAATTGTTCGGCCCTTCAAAGGAGTAATATCAACACACCAAAACATTCGCCAACTTAATCGCACCGACGAATAGTTCGAAACTTAAATGAAAACTTGAACATTGCTACTTTCGGTAGCAATGTTCAAGTTTTCATTTAACCTTCGAACTATGATTGGGTTAACATATTGAACTTCTGCCTAGTCTGGTTGACTTGACATCTTAAATCGTTTAAGCAACGCTTCTTTCTCCTTATCAAAACATCGAAATTTATTATTTGATTATCTCTTTACAGTCTTCCTAGTGGATACAGTTAGTAGAGTTAATACCTAGCAGAATATGTATCAGTAGCAAACTTCATACTTTTGCAAATTCTCTCAAAGCTTGACAGAAATAAAACTATTGATTTCCTCATTATTTGGGTTGAAATAGAATGCTTGATAATAATCTTTCGTTTCAAAATTGCCGCTACTAGAATGAGTTACACTGAAGAATTGGCTAGTACTTGTCGAATTGACATTACCATTCGTACCAGATTCCAATTCAAGTTTTCACAATTCAAGATTATGAGCTAATTCTTTGCCATGCATAGTTTGTTCATGCACAAAGTCTTCGCTTTCAAGAGCTTGTTCTTTCACTAAATGTTGTTATTCAAAACTTGATTCGTGCTGTCTAACCTCATCTTTTGAATATCTGTTTTGATAATCTTTGCTAATTGAAGCCGTTCTTGGTCAGTAACACTTGTATCAGATAATTCATTTTCGTGTAAATTATAAAGTTCCATTCTATTGTTTTCAGGATCAAAGTGAATGTCACATTCTTCACAACGGGCCTGCAGAACAGCATTCGTCTTTTGATGTCACTTCGACATGTTCACAAAATTTTCAAAAATTACCACACTACACTCAAATATTTTACTAGGATAAGGGTTTGTTTCAACCAATCTAATCAAAATAAAACAACAGCTTACCTTCTTGAAATTGTTGAACGTTTTCCGATTGAACCTCTACCTGCGTTCATAATATACATATTATTTCACATAGATGGTCACACAGTTCAAAAAAATTTCTGGATTCTTGCACAGTTCAAGATTCTTGCATATTTCGAACAATTTCCGGATGCTTGCGTACTTCACTGGCTCAAAAATGCTGAATCACCGTTGCTCCACCTTGTTAACAAGTTCTTTGAGCCTCCGTACTACATTACATGCTCGTCTTCTTGTTTTTGTACTTGCCGCTACTGCTTTTCACTGCTGGTGTGGTTACCTAGGTCTTCATTTCACAATTCAGCAAATCTCACTATATAGCTCTCCGTGTAGCCACGCTGCATACTGAAAAACTCCATTTGATCCGTCTTAATTCACCTAACCTAACCTAACCTAACCTAACTACAACAATAACAGATCAGCCAAAAATTTAATTTAAACACAATACTAGTGGATGGTAAGTAACGAAGTTTCGCAGCGAGACCTGTTCCGCCTACCTGCACTGTTTAAAAAGAAATAATAAGCGTCCCGGTCCTACCGTTTTCCTTAGCCCTCGTCCCAGTCTTAACGTTTTCTTCAACTGACGTCCCTGGTTTTAATATTTCTGTAGATCAATGTTCTTTTCCCACCTGGTCGTGTCGTGTGGTTTAGGCACATCTGTTCCTCGAACTAGCCGCAACAGCCTTTGCACAATTTTTGAAGGATACTTTTTCTGACTTCGCGCACTTTTTGAAAAAAATATCAAATTTGCACTTTGGCAATGTGGGTTTGATCACACCGCTGCCAACAATGCGGTGATCTGTCCCTTCCCGAGTACCCTGACATAACTCTGATCCGCTCTACCACCATCCGCCTGAAGCAAAAGAAGTGCAAATTTTCTTGCAGCTGAACCAATTTAATGGCTAGGCCATTGAACGAACTTTAGTTACAACTAGTCTTACAAACCTATCCAACATCTCGGAAACACGTTTATTGCCACGATAGACAAGGTTGACTACTCTTGCTCTCAAGTTCGACTACCAAAGTCGATTGATCACGAAGAGCACAGTCTTAGGCTATTACTATCTCGTAACTTACACAAAAGTAATTCGCCGTACTAAGTCACTTAACCTAACACAGGGTTAAAACTATGCTTGTTTCAGTGAATATTCAATAACAACATAGAAGAAGCAATAACACATTGCTCTGAATTGCACGAGGTTGGATGGTTAACGCTCATTTGATTATACAAATCTCACAAGATCTCGTGCACCACTCACGTTTTTTGCTTACAAACGACCAAACGAACATCATGCTCATTCATAAATATGGATGCAAACCTATTTACGTTGTCTTTTGGTCTTTAATGTCAGACTGCCTGAGCGGAGAATAGCATGAACCCACGACCTTTGAAACCAACTGCCGAGGTCTTAACGCTGAGCCATACTGACACCGCCTAATGGCACAGTGAAATGGCTCAGCAGTAGGATCTCGGCATTTGGTTCAACGGTCGTGGGTTCAATTCCCCACTCTGGCAGTCTGAGCTTTAAGTCCAAAAGGCAACGTAAATGGGTTTGCATCCGTATTTATTTTATTCATCTCGAGCCCATTGGCATTCTGTCCACTGTAATGCTCATTTATGCCATCATCGGTTAAAATGCAGATTTACAACAATCTTACTACTAAGTCGAAATACGAGAGTTCCATCCTCGGTTCCCTCTGGCAGCATAAACGTATCAAATCAGCAAAAACGATAATTATAGTTATTAGAAGGTAGGTCTACCCGTTTTAGAGAAGAAAGAATTACAAACGGATAACTCAAATTAAAGGGAAGCTGCTCATGTAAGCTGAAATGCAAAGTCGGATGTTAAAGACCTACGTACATCACAACGGCTATATGGTCTTACTTGCAACACACTGAATGCTTGCTGCATGAACAATAAGTCATAATAGCTTTACTTACTACTTGGGAACCTCTGCTACGATGTGGTCTTTGTTGCTGAATCCTGAATTCACCCACCTACTGCAGATCGTGTGCTTGTTCGGGACCTACCTTATTGCGAGATCAGAAGAGACCACAACTTAAGAGGGGGTGGCATCCTTATTTGGTTGCATAAAATCTAATAACAAAAAGTCATGTTTTTTTGTTGTGCAGGATTGTGTCTTGACATGGCAGGGATGGTTTCTGCTTCGTTTTGGGTTACATCCCATAAGGGTAAAATGAGGGTAACATTATCTGTACGTGTAATTTCATCCCTCCATCAATCAGGTGTAGTGGTTCTAACATCTTTGTCGGTGACGTCAACATGTCCAAGATTGGTTGGACTTCTCTCAGTGTTAAGGATTAGGCCCAGTTAAAATTTTTTCGATCGTATTTGCAATTTAGTTACATGTTTTTTTTCCTGATGGAATTGCAAGACGGAGGCCACTGCATGAAATGCCTTCTTTCATCACATATTTCATGTTTTAAATGTTCGATTTTGTGACCAAACCATAGTGTGGGCCGCTTGTAACATCAGGAAAAATAACTGTAACCTATCTCCTTTGCCAGCAAAATAATTCTCGAAGTTGCAATTTAGGGTTAAACCAACTTGTCAACGAGCCACTCATGGTGAAAACATTTTGTACTTGGTCCTGGTTCATGGTGATGAATTGGTTTACAATACTGCTAAGATCAAACGTTTTTCGAATAGCGAACATAATTAATGTTTCATTCTGTGTACAGTCAACATTAGATCGTAGGCTTAACCCCCCTGTGGGCTGGGGGTAGAATAAGCCCACCGTACCCCTGCGTGTCGTAGGAGGCGACTAAAAGGGAACCCA
>JAHWFP010212078.1:1332-12245 GCA_023313725.1 Lithobius niger | reverse complement strand
TTATTATTATTATTATTATTATTATTATTATTATTATTATTATTATTGTAAACAAAGACTTGCTGTAAGCTGGCTCCTTCCGGTTCCCAATTTATATTTAGTGTCTATAGCTATATCTAGTTAGCCATTGGCGCTAATGACGCTCTGGAACTGGTGTATTGAATGGGTGGCGCCCCCCAACAAACATCGGCGCAAAACCCAGCGGATGTCGTGCTGTGGTCGCGTTGAATTTGCCACCCGCATTCCGCCATGAATTGAAGGAACGAGAACAATTTTTTTGGGAAGGTATTATGTTCACGGCTGCAGCAGATGTTTTCATTCAGCGTTCAAAAGCTTGGCGGTAGCTAAAGAGGGGGTGGGGGAGGGAATTTGAAGCGATGTGAACAGCTGAAAATGTGGGCACGTGTGCTTCGTCACGCTGTAGGTGGGAACTTCCCTTAACACCACCCACTCCCCCCCGCACCCCTTTCCATCCCCTAACTCAACCTCCTCCTCCTCCTCCACCCCTTTCTATTTAAACACTAATAGACGCGTTGATGACCAGACTGATGGTCAATTTAAGGAGGTCTGATTTTGGAGGACTTTAATGCCCGGGGTTTAGCACTTACTGAATGGCTAACAAATAAATTAAGTGTGTGGGGAACTTGTGTGGAAAATGGCTTTTCTGATTTGAAGTACACTATAAAGCACAAAAGGCAACTTGTGTGGCCAAAGCGGACACAAAGTAAACAAGAAGTTCCCCGGCGAGTACCCATCATATTACGCTTGGGGGACAGAGTTGTAGGGTCTCTCTGAATCCCAAGTGAGTGCCTGCCTATACATCATGGAAAAGGGAAGGGATGGTAGAAAGGTCGTAGCAATACGTAGGTTATTTGCGGTCCTACAAAACGCCTGATAACGCCAGAGAGGAATAATCCAAAAGGCGTTTCACCACATATGCAGTCGAAGCGCTACAAAGAAAACGTCGTTTGAAGCCACAGAAAATAAGTAAGTAAGTAAGTAAGTTTATTGCACTCCAAAGCATTTCAATAGCTACAATGGCAACGAAATTGTGAGAGTGTAAATCTGTGTGCAGAGTAAACTCGTGTGCAACACAGAACCAACGAGGAAAATAATTAAAATATCTATAGATGGCAACAGATTCTGCATAAAATAGTATGAAAATATGTCAGATTAAAATACAAACAAAAAAGTAAGTTAAGTACATATCTACACAAGTCGAGCATTCGATAGATATACAAAAACAATAAGGGTATTAAATATTAATAATAAACAAGGATTCAAGGTCAGCAAGCCCAACAATCCATTCGCGTACCCTTGATTTGAAATAATGAGCTGATCGGATGGTTTTAAAGTGAAATGGTACGGCATTGTAAATCTTTGGGGCCTGAATAACGTCAGAAGACGCCACTACAGCTGTTTAAAAAAGTGTAGCACACTTCTCCGTTCCGTCCCGTTACGTCACGTCGCAGGCCATCAAATTTCTGTTTGGATTAAAAGCATGTAAATGAGAGAAGCCGCGTATACTTCTCCGTCCCGTTCCGTGACGACCCGTCGGCTGACGGACGTGATTGTCGGCGCAGAAGCCATTCAGTCAAAACGTAATCGAATCGGAGAAGTGTACGCACCTGCCGTCAGTCGACGGCTGTCGTCGTCCGTCGTGCGCCTGCGGCACAATACCTTTCACCAACTAAATACAAACGCGAACCTATTTCAGTTGCCTTCTGGACTTAAATGTCATCCTGCCCGAGCGAAAAAAAATCAATACCTAATTTACTACGACTTTCTATTTAGTTACCTACTTAAGGTCACTACAAGCCCTTCGTCATTTGTATTGACAATCGGGGCGCGATCGAATTTAAAAGCTCAGCGGAGCCGAATGAAACGGTTAGCGACAGAAGCAATGTGCACTGGACTATCCGTTGCCGTCGGTCGTCGGAACGGAGTAGTATGCTACAAGCTTTACAAGGACTCTACGAAAAAAAGAAAAACGCACAATAAGCACATCCAAAAGGCTAGAGTGAAGAGTTACAATGCTACGCTCAAGTCAATCAAATCGGAAGAGCATGCGGCGAATCTAGAATAAGAAATACCTATTTACGTTGCCTTTTGGACTTGAATGTCAGACTGCCTGAACCGTGACATATAAGTCCAAAAGGCAACGTAAATAAGTTTGCACCTCAATTTATTAATAACTTTTCCAGTCTATTTGGATTTCCGTTCTTTTTATAATCTAAGTTAGAATGGTGCAGTAACAAGCTACAAGCCAGTGCTAAGTTAGGCTGAAGAATTGACAACACTACGAAGATTACCAGGATTGCACGTATAGGATTTCTGGGCGATAAATCGAACACAACGAAATTAGACATTTCAGAAAAGAATGCAACAAACACTTTTTGTACAGGTAAGTGAGAACAAGCCAAATAGCGAAAATACACAATTCGTCAAAGTGGCATTCTTGGACTCAAACAGATGATTTTCCGTCGCCATATCACAAATGATCGTGGCGCCTTTATCGGTACGCCCATCACTCTTCAGCCATAGTGTGCAAGTTCCACTGTTTATTTTATTTCCACTTAAAGGCGCCGGTTCATCATTTCGATAGCCTTCCGTATATTATCAACACATCATCCACGTTCCAGATTTTCCGTCATCCAATTGGCTGATGTTGGTCACGTGATCTCGTTTTAGTTATGAAAATTGGCGACGCTGCAGCAAAGTGTTGTTCCTATTTTTAATTTACCGCTATTTTCTTTATATTGCAAAAGGTGAAAAGGCGTCTTTAACTTTATGGATTTTCAAAGCGCGATTATGTGCTTGTGAATAACTTTATGCAATTAAAGAACGGTTGTGTGCCTTAGTGTACATTCAAATTCCTTCTCCAACAGCTTACATAATAACGACAGCAAGCAATCTCGGCCGTATGAAGTCCTGGTTAGGGAAAATTAAACAAAAAGAAATCCTGTTTTCATTTTTATTCTATTCGAATTACATTATATTATGTTTTCTTTAACGCAGTTGGTAAAATCAATACAACTCTTGGAAAAATGCTGTTATGCGAACTCGTTGTCAGAAAATGCTTCCAGTGAAAAACATGTCGATATTAGCTAGTTATCAGGTTAAAGGTTCACTTAGCATTTTCCAAATAAAAACGTTTTGTATTCACCGCATTTTACGGTACGATACGATTGGTCGAGTGACATTTGTTTGTTGCTTTCGATGTTATGTAACACTCCTCATCCGTTTGAACAACATGACGCAGCATTACACAACAGTTTCACTAAGAATAGCAAAAAAAAAACAATTGATGTTGTCCGTATATTTCATGTTATCACCGGCACCCTGCAGGTCCATTTGTGCATCTAAGCGAAAAAAAAGTCCACAGAAAAAAAAAAGACAACTTCTAACTTTGTATGAAACACGCATGCGCACGACCTCACAAAAGTACAATGACGTCAGCCAGCAGCGCGTCGTGCAAGATTAATTCTTTTTCAATAATTCTGTCGTTTTAATTTGCGCGCCTGCCATGAGGAATTCTTTAGGCAGAGTCTCGGTGACAAATTACTTTTTTCGTCTCCCTCCTGGGAAGGAGAGAGATAGAGATAATAAAAACGAAAGGTGTACGTATTCGAGAGTGCAAAAACCAGCTCGAGCGAGGAGAGCGAGCGCGAGCGCGAGACAGGCATAAACCCCCACAAAAGAGCTCTTCAAACTTGTTGAAGATAGACTTTCTATTTCTTTCTTAAACAGTTCCTCCAAAGCTTTGGAGAAAGGTGAAATAGGTTGGCCATCAATCTTGGACAACGTGAGGGGATCCTTTTGAGCTACGGAGGATTCAACACCTGCTGAGGATTTGGTCCAGATCTCCGACCAAATGGAATGACCTCACCAAGACGACTCGCTTCCAAAAGATACAGAGGGAAGAAGCCTTTAACTGCCTATCGCTGCGCCCTCTATCTAAAGGGATAACAGCAGGCTTTTGTTCTGTGGGCGCCGGCGCAGCGAGATAAATGTTGGCCGCTCCTCATAAAGGTAGGGTAGTAGTAGGTATCCGTTTAGCAAGACGCCTATTGTATGGGACAGATGTTCTGAAGTGTCTATGGGTACATCCATAAAAAAATGTCTATGGGAGCGAACATCCATAATGGAAGTTGGGCAAGGACACAAAAATCTGAAGTGGCTGTTAAAAATCTAAGGACTAGAAGATGAAGACTCGATGTCTGAGCTTAAGCAGATTTGCTTCAACTTATTTTTGGGAAAAGTTCGCATAGAACAGCTCCCAGTCAAAATCCGTTTAAAAGTTACCAGATAAGAATCGGATCCAAGTGACTTGACACTTGTGAATAAACTGAACCATTCTTGCGTGTCTGAAAATGTCAGGAGAGTTAAAACAAAGTGCTCATTAAAATTGCATGAATGTTTTAGCACCAGAATCTCTTCATAGGACTGAAGCCCTTTGGGTTTCTTCAGTGGTGAACGTACACCTGACTGCCCCCCCCCCTACTATTTTATATTTTATAGATTTACTTTTTTAAGTCAGGTATTAAATATTTCCTAGTTACGTGTCATTATTGCAGAAAGCAGCCAATAGCATAAACGCACGAAAATCAATTTTGCAAATTACTACCAAACAGGCTCTAGAGCTGCGTGGTAGTACACCATCTGCCTATAAAGGCATGCCAGTAAACATTCGTTCAATAAGGCTTTAATGAACCTAGCGTGCACAGTTGTTTAAATGCAACCATTTTTTGGTTACTAAAATGCCTGTCATTTAAAATCGTTTGAGTACATGGTGGCAACAGAACTCCAAACCAAACCATGCAGCTTATCGAGTAGGATCTGAATACGCATTTCTACTGCCCTTGTTTATGTAAGAAACAAAGAAGAAAGGTGCTAGTGTAGTACTTATGTACTATGCTATAAGAAGGAGTGGTATGAAAGAAAGGGCATGTCAACACATTGGTTATTTGTGCCCACGCTTCTACGTATATAGCCTAATTATAGCAAAATTACAGTAAACACAGTAAAAAAATGACAAATGACTGATACAAAAACAAAGACAGGTAGATATAAGTAACAGTTATTGGAGAGAAAGCCACGGTCACCGAGCATTGTACCACGGCTGTGATGATTGGGCCAAGAGTGGGCAAGTCCATCGAGTGCGCAGCACGAGATGGGATTGCCCACTCCTTTTGTACGTTTGTTGTTTGAGAATAGTTTCAAGAAATACGGTAATAGGTATATCGGTCATTCCATTTTATCCCGGTCATTCCAATGAAGGTCATTCCATTTTAGTTTGTGGAGGGGAGGAAGGTCGGGGTTAGACAGAGTGAATAAACTTAGTTATGGGCCAGACACGTGCAATTTAAGGAGATAGGATTTAATTAGGGATATTCTGGCAAGTTAAGGTATTCCTTTTGTACGTTTTTATTGCGTCACGTTTTTGGACGCTTATTTTGTCGTTGGTGTGTACGTTCCCGTTCACGTGATCCAGAAATATCAAAAGCGTGCATTACCGGCAAAAGTGTGGGTTATTGGCAAAACTGTGGAGTAACTTGATAACCCACACTTTTTTGAGTGACACATGCACACTTCCGGTCACGGTTAACGAGATTTAACCGATTGAAATTTAACATGCCGTTGAGTTGGCGTGACGTCACAGCCGTGGTATAAAGGCTACTATAAGTTTACTATTAAGTGTATATAAAGTCTACTATAGTCTACTATAAAGGTTACTATAAATCAACCATAATGTCCTGTAAATAAATATACACAAATTGCTGAAAATAATACAAAAATAAGTTGTTATAAGTCAACCGAGAATAGATACATAAAAAACGCAGTCACAGTTAGCCACCGTTAAACACTTGCACTTCCTTTTTTAAGGGATGCGACTTGGTTTCGAACTGGCGAACTATTCCTCAGAATCGCAGCCAAACTGCCTTTATCGATATAAGTAGAGTGGCAGTGATTTATAGAAGGATGGTTTGAATCCGAGTCACGTCAATCGAATTAAACGTAAGTGCATAAATAAAGGTGGCTTCCAGCAAAATAAAAATCAAGTAATTATTAAACGTTTGAGCATAGAAGAACAATGCTCTCGTTTAAATTAAAAAATATAGGTTCTTCATAGTTTAGCATAACTGTTTCATATACGAAAAAAAAAACGGAAAAAAAAGACTAACTCATGAAACGTACGTAAACGTAGCGTACACCTTTAATTAACGCACCATCAGCTGACTAGAAAACTACCACCACTGCTCTTTTAGGAAAGGGTTTAGAGAAAACTTAACTCCCTTGAAGAGGCTAAATATGTTTAAAAAGAGAGAAAACAACCATGTATAGGTAACAAACGTTTTCAAGCTCCTTCAGGCACCATTTAGAGATTTGAATTTAGAGATTTGAAGATTTCCTCGCGTTTCTCATCCCATTAAAGGCAAAAGTGGTGTTATATATGTATACCTTGCTTCGAGACCAAGTATATATCCGTTCTGCCGAAGTTGGTCCTCTGTTATTTACAATTCCTGCTTAACACGTGGAACTATCGCAACAGTTTCTTGTCTCACAGTATTTTTGCCACCTCAAACAACCTGTCACTAAGATAAGATTAGGTGATTTCCTACGACATATAGATAGATGTTCATAAGAAGAGATGGCTCATTCTGCCTTAATCAACATCAGCGTGAACACTATCCCTGCACTGTCTTCCCGTGAACAAGGACAAAGTCGATGACACCCATTCTGCCAAATACGTTAAAACCAAACTGTAGGAATTAAAACATTGTGACCAAGTAGAAATATCTTCAAGGAAATCTAAAAGTCGTAGTTCAGGCATACTGTTAAGTCAACAATTCCAATATTAAGCACAACCAGGAAAATTTGAAGCTGGCAGCTTCGCTTAGTCGGAATAGTCCACTCTTTAATGAACACAATAAGACGGTGTCGACTAGTGATTATTTGTAAAGTCCAGGAAGCAACCTTTGAAGTTCCATTACAGTCGTCGACCGTGTTCCAAGACGGAATGCTCTGGGGAGTAAGGCCTAATTTTGTTATCACAGCTGCTAAAAAATAATTCCCTTCCTAATGATGTATTCACGACGGCAAGTCCCTGAACTTACGCGTAAGAAGTCGAACACGTTTACAGCCGCAACCTAGGAAGCAATGCGAATGTGCACAACCGAATGTGTGGAAGACTGTGTCTCATCGCAACTTAAGGACACACCATTAACTATGACACTGCGGCGAATTTTGAACCGACAGTAAGCTAACTGAACAAGCATAAACTAAGTTACCAATTTATACCATTTTATTACATAAATAAGATAATCTACAGAAATAACCAGAAAATCCTGTATTTTTGGGGGGTTAACCCCGGGTTCATATGTTGTGGTGAGGCCTTGTTTCGATGCGATAAGTGCCCGATTTTATTGAATAACATAAGGCCAAACCCGACTGGCTGCTGGCAACTGCAACGTGACGCGGGATGGTGTAAGAAAGACGTCAAAATCTATTGATAAACGCAACAAGAATCATACCATTGCATCAATTTTGACTTCGTAGACACACAGTAACGCGTTGCTTCACGTCACATTTTCTTCTGTTTGGTTAGGGAGTAGTCTACTCACTGCATACTATTTATGCTTTGCAAGCCTCCGAAAATGGTTGCACACCCCTGTCACGACTTAAAAGGGATTAATCTGAAAGTGACATCAGGTACGTTACGTTGGTTAAAAATAATACCACCATACAGCAGATGAATTATTTAAAAATAGTAATTGTGTTGAATTAAAAGTAAAATACCGTCGCTTTTTTTGTACGTGTAACTGAGAAAATATGTGAACAACAAACAAGTAGAAAAAGTACGGAAAAAGTTCAAACGCACAAAAAAAAATAGAAGAAATCCGTTGAATCTAGCTCCATTTTTTATTTCCGTTCGTCACGTTCCATGCAATCGCTGTGTTCACCAGTATTTGTCTTCCACCTTGACGCAATGGAAGTAAAGGTGGAAGTAATGCCACAGGCTGCCTGTATACCCACGCCAACCAAATTGACGTACTACACAAGTAACAACTTTTCTTTCACTACAGGTAACAAAAGAGAAGGGGGAAAAATAAAACGCCAGCGCCACCGTCCTTCATTTTCATTGATTCCATTATCTCAAAGTGCGCTCGAGGATATTATTAATTTGTCGACACTAAGTTGTGGCCTGGACAGCGTCCAAGAAACGAAACAAAGCGGAAAACGAAAGGAAAAAAAATGACGTTTTTTCCCCCGTTTTTTGCACGCCTTAAATATATTTTTTTTTCCTTTCACTAACGTAATGTGGGTGCTCTGACTTGTCAAGATTTCCCTCAATGTGAAGTGGAAGAGCTTGAAAGAAGACGTGAGGCGTGATGCACATCTGGCGGAAAGAACTAAAAGTGACGATAATCACATTGCAAAGAAATCGCTCGCTGCGTTCCTGCTCTTGCTTGGCCGAGTGCTAAACGAAGAGGAGAGGCTGCTTTCCCAAACTTGATTTTCGTTTTTCGCTTTCTTCTCCCCTCACCGTCCCGTCTTTTCTCTCTCCCTCACACGGCTGTTCCAACGACCGTTCGCCTCCCCCCTAACCTCTTTCTCACTTCATTAGATGTCATTAACAAAACCGCAGACAATTCCAGACTTGGCGCGATTCGGAAATTAAACGCACGAAGCGCTCATGAAGTCGCTAATTTCGAAGTTGTTGTAACCTAAATGTCAGCAACCCAAGTTGTCAAAGTTGACCAACTTCAACTTGTAGGTTAAAGGTAAGGTACAACTATTGGAACTGTAGACCTTAGTGGTTATGTTTCTAGAAGAAAAGCAATTGTGCAAGTTTAGAAAAACTAGCTGGACACGGAAAGCTGCACAAACCATGTAATTTTGATGTTCACTTTGGCAGATCACATGTGCCACGTATTTCCTAAGCGAAACTCCAATTACCATGGCGACCTGCCAAAGTGAATCAGCAAAAATTACAAGGTTTGTACAAATCGGCCAGGAAGTGTCGACCCAGATATTTTCTACCTTTATGATTCCTTGGGAATCTTTGCACTTAAAAAATAAATAAATCCCGAGTTCTTGAAGCACTTTTAAACTGAGTATGTACACAATTATTAATTTCAGGTATAACCGTCTTGCTTTAACATCGAACCGAAAAGCACGGAACAAGCAGCCCCAATCTACGGTTTTGTTTAGCAGGCTGTAGTCGGCGCGCCATGCCAGCGGCGTATCAAACAAACCACAGAAAAGTCAAATTTCGGCTATGCTCACCGAAATTAAAACCGCAACTTTAAAACTTCGTTGGGCAATTTTTGAAGCTGCAGGAAGACAAGATTTACGGTTAAGCGTTGCAATACAGACGAAATTTGGTGTACTCTCAACGTCGTGTTATCTGGTAAGCTGAAATGTTCATCTCAACCAAATTGAGCCTCTTCTCGACTCGTATCGACTTGTAGAGCCTCGACTACTTACGACTTAAAATGGCTAGTCGCCAGCAGTTCACCAGTTTCCAATCAAGGGCGGATCCAAGGGAGGGGCCGAGGGGGCTGCGGCCCCCTCCAAGACAAATAAACTCGGAAAAACTGCCGATATTATTGGGGGAAAAGTACTAAATTACGAAAAAAATGAACGAAAAAGGAGAAAAACCATCTTGCGGCCCCCTCCAAGGATTCGTTCTGGATCCGCCCTTGTTTCCAATAGAGGAATTACTAGCAATCACGTCACAGAAAGACAGCGAGGGTGAGATAGAGCGAGAGCAGGAAAAAGAGAGGGAGAGAGAGAGCAGGAGGGACAGACGGAGAGACAGTGAAGAAGAGGTAGTGAGAGAGTTGGAAAAATAGAGTGCGAGGGAGAGCGAAGGGGAGATAAAGACAAAGACCAGGAGAAGAGCGTGGGAGAAATACAGAGAGCGAGGGAGAAAACAGAGAGAGAGAGAGAGAGAGAGAGCAGGATAGAGCAAGGGGGGGGGGTTGAGGCTTAATGGCATGTCGACAGCTAGGTTAATAGCACCAACCTCAGTCACAGTGCAGTGGTCCGGGTTGCCACTGCACCACACATTATAGAGATATCAATCAAACCCCTAATCTAGATCCTATCATAGACCTGCACCTTCTGCAAAAATTGAAAAACACCGAACAGGAGGACAGACTTATCGCCCAATTGACATGCAATGTCCTGCGGAAGATGGAAACGACGAGGAACACCATCAAGATAGCTACACTCAACAAGGAAGTGCCGGACCATAAGTGGCCGTCGACACCAATGACATTCAGGAGGATCAACGCCCTCAAAAGGAAACAGTGAGTAAGTCGGGTGTGACCAATGCACCAACGGGCCAACACCACCTCTTAACGACGACTGAGGCGACATGCCGAGTGCCAGTCTTCGACAGCACCTTTAATACCCCACAACTTATTGCCATCCTGTCTGTCCCATAAGGTCTGCCAAAAAGCGTGCAACCTCAGACGCAGAGATGGAAAGGCGTCTGAGGGAATAAGGCCGAGGTCCCTCTCGAGAGGACCAGAAAGGGCCCCTTTCGCTGCAGAATCAGCGTGCTCATTCCCACCAATCCCAACATGGCCCGGGATCCAGCAGAAAAGCACAGTTTTCGGCTGGCCAGGCAAGCGGGAAAGTAGAGAGAGAACAGGATATAGCAAGGGAAAGATAGAGAGCGGGAAAGACAGAGAGCACATGGGGAGATTGTGAGAGAGAGGAAGATGTAGAAAGAGTGAGTGAGGGAGAGAGTGCGAGGGAGAGATACAGTATAGGATAGAGAGCGTGTAGTAGGAAAGATGTAGAAAGAGAGAGAGCAGGAAAGAGAGAAAGAGTGAGGGCGAGAGAGTGAGAACAGAGAGTGAGAGAGTGCGAACAGAAAAGAGAGAAAGCAGGAGAGA
>JAHWFP010212071.1:0-39460 GCA_023313725.1 Lithobius niger | reverse complement strand
TGGAGATTCTTTTACACGTATTAGTGCGACGCTGATGGCTTACATGTCTTTTTCTAATATCTGTTCCTTTAGGGCTTTAAGTTTTTTAAGGCTTACATCCGTATTTTATACGCTTAAGCGTTTTTATAATACTAATCTTGAAGCATAGTTGGGCACATTTCAGGTACTTGGGCGGTACAATAATAATAATAATGTGGCACAAAAGCTTAAATTATGTTGAAATCGAGAGTAATGACCCACCTGACAAAAATTAACTCGTGTTTGAATGCCAGCTATGCTGCTTTCAATGCAAAATCTACCCCTTAATAACGTTGAAAATGTGTTACTAACTAGTAGCTAGCTAGCTAGCTAGTCCGCTCATCCCCATGTTAAATCCCATAGGGTGATTATTCATCGATTCCGACATAAATGGAAGGCTTCCAGCTATGAAATTGGACGAATGGGTGCACTACAATACGAACTGCGTACCTTTTATGGTTTGGAGCCTAGGGGCGTAACAGGGATGGCGAGGGAGGGCGCGTAAGTACGAAAATATTGTTATAACCATTGTTAGTATTGTCGGCATCGTCTCTCATTGGACGGCCAAAGTTCCCACAATGAGAACGTGTATACTGACGTGTTTGCCTAGGCACACACTAGTGTATCACAATAAATCTAAACAACGTTGCAAAGAAATTGTATTCACGTCCAATTCACGAAAAATAAACCAACTGTAAAAACAAAGCAAAATAAACAAAGCCATAAACGGGTAAGGAGGCCACCAAGTTGAGAGTTGCTGGGCCCTTCAAAGGAGTGATATCAACACACCAAAACTAACTAAATACAACAAACTACAACAAAATTAAAACCAAACCAAAAGCCAATAAAGAGGTGCCTAAGTTGAAAATGGTTCGGCCTATAGGCAAAAGGTAGTAGCAAATTGTTGAAAACCAATTTCTTGTTGACGTGGCACTTTATTACTCATCTGCACGGCAGTGGAGTTTAGTCAATACACAATTTAAAAAAAAGGAGTGATATCATATCAAAAACCAAAACTGGTAAAAGGGGCCGCCAAGTTCCGAATGGTTCGGCCCTTCAAAGGAGTGATATCAACACACCAAAACATTCGCCAACTTAATCGCACCGAATAATACTTTGGACGTTAAATGAAAACTGGAACATTGCTACCGAAAGTAGCAATGTTCTAGCAGTATACTAGTTTTCATTTAACCTTCGAATTATTAAGCGGTGCGATTAACTTGGCGAATGTTTTGGTGTGTTGATATCACTCCTTTGAAGGGCCGAACCATTCGGAACTTGGCGGCCCCTTTTACCAGTTTTGGTTTTTGATATGATGGAAATTAACATCGGATGAGCGGACTAGAATTAGCTAACTAGCTAGCCAGTTACAAATATGCAACGTTATGAGGGTCAGATTTTGCATTGATAGCTGCTTAGGTGACATTCCTTCATGATTAATTTTTGTCAGGTGGGTCATTGCTCTCGATTTCAACACAATTTAAGCTTTTGTCAAATTATACAGTTGACGATGTATCCCACGATACTGAGACGTGATTTTAACGATGTGCCCTCTCTTTGTTAACTTACGGTAAGGTGTTAGTGGTCCCTCTGGGAATCCTTTCTTACCGTTTTGCTCATTTTACTGAGCAATAAACACATTTATTATTATTATTATTTTGTAACGCATTATTATTTTTCACGAAGTACCTGAAATGTGCACAATTATCCTTCAAGATATTAGACAACTACGCTACTGCCGCGCTGCAATGGTTTACCTCCTCGACAATTGACTTGATGTGATGTTTGTTGTGATGTTTGTTGCCTAACTTGGCGCAGCACAGTAGCGTGTGTCTAGATAAACCCCGTTGGGTTGTTTATATACGTATTGTTGTTGGAGTGGTTAACGCTCGTTAAACCCTTTGAAACCCTTTGATCTAATGTGTATTGAACGATAAGTGCATCATATCAAAAACCAAAACTGTTAAAAGGGGCCGCCAAGTTCGGCCTTTCAAAGGTACGGCCTTTCAAAGGAGTGATATCAACACACCAGAACATTAACCAAGTTAATCGCACCGCTTAATAGTTCTAAGGTTAAATGAAAACTAGAACATTGCTACTTTCGGTAGCAATGTTCAAGTTTTCATTTAACGTCCGAAGTATTAATCGGTGCGATTAACCCTTTGAGAACTGCGTTTTTTTTTATATCTCCAAAAAAGTAGGGGTAACCTGGACGGGGCTCGAACTAGCAACCTGAAGGAGCTGTTAAACGTGAGGCACACGCCTCAACCAACTCGGCCACGGCCGTCTCTAGAGTCGGCTTGTTAAGGGAACCTAGTATTGTTGCCATTCCTGCATTGT
The DNA here is from genome assembly GCA_023313725.1 of Lithobius niger. Taxonomy (NCBI): domain Eukaryota; kingdom Metazoa; phylum Arthropoda; class Chilopoda; order Lithobiomorpha; family Lithobiidae; genus Lithobius; species Lithobius niger. The sequence continues at coordinate 37,102 of JAHWFP010212071.1, read as the reverse complement.
TGGCCATCTCGCGCGTAGTAAGGACTCTGTTTTTAATACTTCAACCTGTGATTGTGTTTGGCCCAGATTTTCTCGGGTTTAGCACTCAAAGGGTTAAGTTGGCGAATGTTTTGGTGTGTTGATATCACTCCTTTGAAGGGCCGAACCATTTGGAACTTGGCGGCCCCTTTTACTAGTTTTGGTTTGTGATATGATATCACTCCTTTTTTTTAAATTGTGTATTGGCTCAACTCCACTACTGTGCAGATGTGTACTATAAAGTGCCACGTCAACAAGAAATTGGTTTACAACAATTTGCTACTACCTTTTGCCTATAGGCCGAACCATTCTCAACTTAGTCACCTCTTTATGGGTTTTTAGTTTGGTTTTAATTTTGTTGTAATTTGTATTACATTATTTAGTTAGTTTTGGTGTGTTGATATCACTCCTTTGAAGGGCCGAACCATTCTCAACTTAGTGGCCAGCCAGTTTTTGGCTTTGTTTATTTTGCTTTGTTTTTACAGTTGGTTTATTTTCGTGAATTGAACGTGTATACAATTACTTTGCAACGTTGTTTAGATTTATCATGATGCACTAGTGTGTGTCTAGGCACGTACGTCAGTATACACGTTCCCATTGTCCGAACTTTGGCCGTCCAATGAGAGACGATGTCGACAATACTAACAATGGTTATAACAATATTTTCGTACCTACGCGCCCTCCCACGCCATCCCTGATACGCCCCAGGCTCCAAATTATAAAAGATATGCAATTCGTATTGTAGTGCACCCATTCGTCCAATTTCATAGCTGGAAGTCTACCCGTTATCTCGATATCGATTAATAATCACCCTATGGGATTTAACATGGGGATGAGCGAATTAGCTAGCTAGCCAACACGTTTACAACGTTATCACCATACTTTTTTCGTTTTCATTGTTATAAAACTCGACAATAAATCGGGTACAGTATTGTTGTGTCACAGTAAGTGACTTATTGGTACACTTTTACAGTTTCTATGCTATCCTACCAGCGTTCATATTGTTATAAGTGTCAGAATAAGTTACTTATTGCTACACTTATAACAATGAACAACAACGCCAACCTAAATGTTTTATCACGTAGGCAGAGAGAAGGTCAACAGGACTTTAGCTGCCAAGTTTTGACAAAAATAATTTCAAAGAGAAGAACAAAGAACAATACCGAACGGCTTCATAAAATATCGGGCTTGTTTTGTGTAAACGCTAACACGATTCTACATTAGTTTTTCATTTTGGCAACCAACATTTTCAAGAACCTAACGGAAAATTTGATAATTTGAACTCAACATATCACACTCGCTGTGCTAAAAATTTTCACGTAAATATTTAGTTAATGGACAAAATAAGAGTAAAGCTAGCCCCCCCCCCCCACATTACCACATTACCTGCAGCAATAATCAATATCCACATTACCTGCAGCACTATCCTCGACGTCGTCATTATAGAAATCGATTAATTTGAAAACTCCCCCAAGTCAGGCTCCATATTGAGAACACGGAAGAATGATTCGACAAAGAAACGCGCCAGCGTAGTCTCGTGGTTATTGTTGTAATAACATTGTAGCGGCCAACGATTGTTGAACGCCAGGAATTGTTGAACCAAGAAAAATGACATGAAACAACTCGAATCCATTCCACAAACGGAAAAAAAGTATTTAAAGTATGGTGATAAATTAGTTATTGGCATACTTTTGCAAGAATGGTCTCTGTATACGTGATTTATTGTGATAGTTTTGCTTCCTCGGCTCTTAACGCCTCGGCTAAGCCTCGGAAGAACAAAACTATCACAATAAATAACGTAAAGAGGGACCATTGTTGCAAAAGTATGCCAATAAACTAATTCATTCATTCATTCCAATAACCAGTACTTATTGAGGGTCAGATTTTGCATTGAAAGCATAGCTGGCATTCCTACACGAGTTAATTTTTGTCAGGTAGGTCATTGCTCTCGATTTCAACACAATTTAAGCTTTTGTACCGCATTATTATTTTTCCCCAAGTACCTGAAATGTGCCCAACTATGCTTCAAGATCAAGACACTGACGCTATGGCGCCGCGCTATAATGGTTTACAACCTCGACAATTGAACAGATGTGATGTTTGTTGTGATGATTGTTGCCTAACTTGGCGCGACACACTAGCATGTGTATAGATTAGGCTTCTAAGCTCATTAAAACTTCAACTCCAACTTATAATGTGTACTTTTTTTGGGGAGTTACTGTGTTATCTGATCGTAGACTTAAGGTAGAGCTGCATGGCGTAGTGGCCTCTTAGACTCCAATATTTCAACACTTCTAACGACGACACTATCAGGGAAGAATTAAGAAAGAATTATCTTTTCTGGGGTGCTATGTAGAAGACTGAGGTTCCGTGCCGCTAACTAAGGTTCACCTCGGGCAGTCGGCTATTCGGAGACGTCCACCGTTTAAATCAAATAGTTAGCTTTGTTCAAATTTAAAAAATGAAAGTGAAAGCACAAAGATACGGCGCTAGTTTTGTTTGCAGTATTTATTAGGCAGAAGGCGATAATTAAAAATTGAAAAAAAGCGGACTCTAAAATTAGAAATCGTATAACCGGTTTACCGAAGAGACATTCAACCATTATTGTGTCCAGCGGGTATAGACGAAACACGAACGGATTGCCCAAATATTTACCTACAGACGAGGCGAGGTAGAAGGAACAGGTAAGAGATCTTTAGGAAGGTTTGGCACCTGTATTTTCCACTATTGAACGTATTCTCAAGATTTAACGTTAAATTCAGGTAAGTGTGCGTTGGATTTCTTCACGATGCTCTGAACAAGGTAGAAAATGACCGGCTGTAATATCGGGCGTTAGGAGCGATATTATAACCACCCATCCGATGATCATGACGAAAAGATCTGCGAAATGACGTCGCTCGGACAGTCTGATTATGTTCTAAAGCGGAAAAACATTTAAAGGGAAGAAAAAAAAACAAGCCAAACAGCGAAAATAAACACACTAGAAATAACGAAGTACAGCAAGTTACCTTCATGCACTGACGCTTCGTCGGAGTGGCGTGACTTGGATTCGAACTGGCAACCCAATGCGTCCTCAGATCACTGACACAACACCTTTGTCGATATCCCCACTTCCCTCATTGGCGTAGTGATGACTCACCGAACTCGTTATTAAGGTCACAGTAGTAAACAGGGCTTCATTCAATCGAAAATGCTTGCAGCTATAAACAGTGGATAAAGACATACATTACGTCATTGGTCTGGGGGCGGATTGGATTGTCAGTTCGAATTCTGGTCACACCTATCCGAAGAAACGTAAATGCATAAAAGTAGCTTGCTGCACTATGTTATACGCAGTGTATGAGTTTCGCTGTTTGGCTGGGTTTCCTTTGCGTAATTTATAGTGATTTGTGTATATGTATTTATTCATTCGCTGAGCAATTCTATTTGTTTGTATTCCTTCTCTATTGCCATGGTCGCAAGCTTTTTCGGTCGAATGGAGCCCTGGTCACTGGTATGACCGTAATAATTGGTTCAGTAAGTGTTCTTTATGCCAGTGGAGGACGTCAGTGATCTAGGGACAGATTGGGTTGCCAGTTCTAATCCAGCTCACGCCACTTCGGCGAAACGTAAGTCATAAAGATGGCTTACTGTACCACATTATTTCTAGTGTATGACTTTCGCTGTGTGGTTTGTTTTTTTCTTTCTTTTGTTCAATTTACAGTGATCTGTGCATATTTACGGAAAAAATGTGCACATTATACAAATAAAATGCCCCACGGCAAGTAAAATAAAGGGAATAAATGACAAGTGCAGAAGGTTGTAGCCAATTAACATTTAATTTTAATTTTGAACCTATATTTTTGCCAAAATAACCTATATAACCTATAAAAACCAAGATTTTTTAAAAGCTGGTTCCCGAGCGATGTGTTTTTGAATTGCAATATTAAGGAAAATTGAAATTATTACCAGCGATTTTTGTCTATTTATTGAATTGCAATCACATTAGCTTAGCTAGTAATGTGGTTTCGAAGCAATTGAATTATTAAGCTAGTTTTAATAGAGACAGAATGATTTTGTGGGCTGCTATTGCTAAAATGCCAAAGTTTATCGCAATATGAGAGTAGGAACTTGAAAATTACGCCTTTGATTTAGGGTTTCGTGCCGAGGTTATTCACGTCGGTGTCTTTTCTTAAAATTCAAGATTTTACTTGCTGGTTATAGAGGTAATGATTCTAAGCATAGGATTTTTCATGGACTACACTTACCTAAGAATCCCCATTTTAGTTGTTAGTGCTAGGCTACAACATCTTTTCGGGAGAGAGGGGGGGGGTTGTTGCAGATGGGACACCCTACGACTCGACAGCTTATTTAAAACGTGTGCGTAACCCTTTTATTTCATAATTTCCAGTGTGTATTTCCAATGTGTAAGCGCTGTTACGCAATTCTGACTTTTCATTGAATAGCTTGCGTTGTGCAGTCTCCATTCGGAACCGATCGTTTTAACTGATTTAATTTGTATGAATGTTTTTTGTTTTGTTTTTATTTCCTTAAAAATAACAAACATTTGATAAAAAAAAATGCAAAATGAGTTAGTTAACTGCTTACAACGGTATGTAGAGTCAAAGTAATATATACATTACAAACAAAAACGTCAAGTGTGCCGCAAAAACGGGGTTATATGATTGAAGTTTCACTTTACTTGTTAAAATGTACACGGATAAAAATTGATGATTTTTAAAAAAAATAATCAAATGTACAATTGAAAATTGCATCTATTTAAGTGCTGTTGTGCTTTACGGAAAATATATGATTGGTAAAGCACAACAGCACTTAAACAGATGCACTTTTCTCAATTGTACATTTGCTTATTTCAATTAAAAATCATCAATTTTTATCCGTGTACATTTTAACAAGTGAAGTGACGCTTTAATCATATAACCCCGTTTTTTATGGCACACTAGACTTTTTTGTGTGTAATCCGTGTACCTTTTTTTATGGTTATGGCGTCGCGCTACAAGGGTTTTATGCATGCAGTCGATTGTTGCTGCCCAGTATGAAACAATTCAACTCAGCTCTGAAAGCCTGCATCTAGGAAATAAATACGCCATTCTATCGTTTCTAGCTGCCAATTTCGAGGCCTCGAAATTAACAACCAAGTTTATATTGGTTTAAATCTATATGCATTTAACTGAAACACGGATTTCTTCAATTCAATTCAATTTATTTTTCCGGAGCCTTGACCCGCGGTCGTACGCCCCATCAACTCAATGTGTACATCACTATACTCATCACCATACAGCACCGCACACATTACACTACTCTTAACCACTCTATAAACAGCCACACATCAGGCACTGTACTTCGTCGGATTTCTTCAATTCAATTCAATTTGTTTATTATGGGTCTCGGCGCTAAGCCACGCACCCAAACTGATGCTAAATTACAAAATGCCATGTACCAAGCAGCAAATACGTAACATCGCGGACACTATACGTATCCTGAATGAAATAAACAGACAAAAAAACCAATGAAAGCCTTTATATTTGCTATAAAAATAACCTATAAACACCTATATTTTTTTAATATTTTATAACCTATTTTTTAACCTATACTTTTAAATTGGAGGTTTGCGAGGGCTTCAAATGTCATCGTATACGCCAAAGTTATGTAAAGACGTAGTTGAATTCACGACGGCAACAATCTTGGATGACGTCATCACCGTCACATGTCAAACCTCCTAGAGTGTCAACATGGAAATTATTCAACTATACATTTTTTTACCGATTAAAGAACACTACAGGTATCTTTCCTGTACCGAGTGTTTCTGGATTTCATTTTTCTACAAATTTGCCGCACTTCTTCTGCCATATCCCGTTTTAATTCAGCTGTCGAATCTATACGGGTAATATAAAAAACATCTATTCGGAAATTCAATCACGTGGGCAACACAATCGTAATGCAAAAAAAAAAAACGCTTAAGAGTAGAGTGTAGGGTTGCCAGCTGACAAAAAAAAATCCTTAAAACCAGTGAAACAAGAAAAACCCATTAACGCATTTCCACAAAACAGTATTCGTTTTTCTAAAAATAGCGATCATAATTAAAGTTCAACATACTACATTCGTAACCAATTCTATCTTCCCTAAAGTAAATTAGTTAAGATTTAAATAGTGTCGATCGCTAATTGTAGCGCAGTTAATTAGTTACACTCCATGCCTGATCAACAAGTTAATGAAAAACCAATAGCTCATCTTTGTAAGGGCTTGTGTAATGATTCAAAATACATTTTAAAAGCAATAAAAGCACTTAATGCACGGTGGTGACGTCACGCCAACACATCCCAATGCTAAAAGTGTAGCCGTTATATATGGTTAATCTGAAAACCCACACACGTGACCATGGGTTAATTTTGATAACCCACACTTTTTTAATAACCTAACACTTTTTCCGCGCTGTACACAACCCCTGTTCCAGTCGGGGTGACATGTGACATATAATGACCGACTTTGCAAAACTACCGTACACAACACAAATTCAACCAGCAAACCCCATTGCAACCAACATAAATAGGCACATTTGCAACCTGCGACATTTATCGGACTAACACGAAAAAAAACACCTCGAGTAGGCTACTATGCTACGCCTCCACACATGGAGCAATGGTCCGACCCGGACCCGGCAACCTTTCGTTCCGACGGTACGAAAACTACGCTACTGACACTTCCTAAACACACCTACAAACCTACGAAACTCAAGCGAATAGCGCATTTCATATCTTATTTAAACTAATAAAGTAGAAAAAATACGGTTTTACCTTAAACACAAATGTCGGTGACTGGGACTGGATATAGGGACGTCCTCGCGTACGTGAGACTTTCGCAGACAGGAAGTTTAAACCGGAAGTTTGAGTTCAGGAATTTACGTCATGATTCACAAATAAAATTTTCAACTAATTTTTTTTTTTTTAATTTCAAATAACTAGATATGTTGGCTCGACGTCACACCTTAGCATTAAAACACATACCCGTGAGGTGTGGCCGTTTTACCGCGGATATTCGCTCGTCTTCTCGAAACGGCTAGTCCAATACTCGAGGGGGTGGAGGGAAATCAAGCAGTCGCGCTTTCAGCGCTCGTGCAATTTCCCTCCACCTCCTCGAGTATTGGACTAGCCGTTTCTCGCAGACGAGCGAATTATCCGCGGTAAAACGGCCACACCTCACGGATATCTCTTACTTAATGGCTATCTATCAAAAATTACCTCCAAAAGTGCTTTTATTGGTCCAAAATAAATGCAGTAATTAAAGGATCACTGGTTTAGCAAATTAAATCTAAACCAAAAACAATAATAAGTGTAACCAAAAACACCCACCAAGGTTCGACCATTGAACGACGGTGATATCAAAAATGAGCCAAGTTTCCACTCGACAAACATGCAACAACGCTATTTAAAACTTGGCGCATCGCTACATTTTCTTTTTTCTTTTGGCTTGAATGGTTCAGCTATGTCCTATTTTTTCGAATAAATAATGTGTAAAATGAGTTTTATCGAAATGATATTAAAGATTTTTGTTACAATAGCTCCATAAATGGGGCGGACGACCATGAAAGCTAGGATCTCCTGTTCTGTCCAACACGATGCTTGGACTACAGTTTGTTCCACATTATGTTTGCAGAAAACTGACAGTATGATGCCACGTTTTCTTGCATTAGGGGTGCAAAAACATGTGGTTATCACACTTGTAGACTCTACAGCTATTGTTAAAGTCTACAAGTAGGATATTTACATGTTTTTGGACTCGTAGTGGAAGGAACGTGGCGTCATCCAGTCAGTTTCCTGCAAACATAATGTGGAACGAACTATAGTGCCTTGTTCTTTTTCTATATCTGTCTAACAAACTGTAAGAAAAAAATACGACTGACTTTAAAAGTAAGACCTTGGTATAAACTTGATATGAAAATGAACGAAAGTGTGATATAACTTTGATTATAACGGGTTTTGACATGCGAACGTATACTGCTGTAAAACGAATAATGCTTTGTGGAAAACGCTTAACATGGGTTTTTTTCTTCTTTCAGTGATTTTAAGATCTGACTTATATCCTGCTCTCTAAGCTTTAGCGTTTTTTTTTTACATTAATATCACTGGTTTTTATTATAATTACCTGGTGTAATGGAAAGTAAGCCAGCACATTTAAGATCACTCTACAATTCACCCACTAAAAGCAGATGATATTAAAATGAATATTGACTAATAATGATATTGATATTACTAACAAAAACGTCAAGTGTGCCGCAAAAAAAGGGTTATATGATTGAAGTTTCACTTTACTTGTTAAAACGTACACGGATAAAATTTGGATGATTTTTAATTGAAATAATCAAATGTACAAATGAGAAAATTGCATCTGTTTAAGTGCTGTTGTGCTTTACGTTTTAAATACGTATATGATAGGTAAAGCACAACAGCACATTTTAACAAGTAAAGTTGAAACTTCAGTCATATAACCCCCTTTTTTACGGCACACTTGACGTTTTTGGTAGTAATCCGTGTACCTTTTGTACCGGTTATGGCGTCGTGCTACAAAGGTTTATGCATGCATTGTTTATGCATGCAGTCGATTGTTGCTGGCCACTTTGGAACAATTCAACTCAGCTCTGAAAGCCTGCATTTACGAAATAAATACGCCATCCTATCGTTTCTAGCTGCCAATTTCGACGCCGAAATTAGCAACGTAGCTTAGTTTGGTTTAAATCTATATGCGTTTAGCTGAAACACGGATTCTTTCAAAGGGTTTAAGAGAGCGTTAACCGCACCCGGTCATCTGCCCGACGAAGCCCTAAGGCCCTATGTCTGCAACACCCGGATTCTTTCAATTTATTTATTACGGGTTGTGGCCCTGAGCCATGCACCCTGTACTATAGCTAATCACAAATTACAAATTACAAACGCAACACTATTACTACTCAACAACTACACGGATTAGCCACTAAACATATGACGACTGTCATTGGCACACTGGTCCTTGACACTGCTTACCTCCAAATCATTGCACTGTCCATTTTCCACTGTGTACAAGCACATTGAGTCTAAATCCGAGTGGAAGCATTGCATCAGTTTCCCCACAAAAGCACACACACACTCCTGAACAAGTGCAGAAACCCCCAAATTACCACAACCAAAACACAACACAGAACCCTCACCAATGAGCCAATACTGCTGCCACTGCTGCACTGGTCCTAGAAAATGTGTACCCCGGAACCATTGGATAAAACCTTTCCACTGTGTACAAACAGTAACATCCTGCACACTGAAGAAGGGAGAGCCGGGAGAGCCAAGAGAGTGCCAAAAGCAAAAAAAAAAAAAAGGTAGCGAGACCCAGGGGCCAAACACCCAGCTGATCACAGCTGAACACCCGTCCTAACACAGTACCGCGCAACAGCCCTCAATCTTGACAACACATCCCTCCCAGTGCCGAGAGACGATACACCCCGAAGTCCAGGCACCTTCTTCTTCTTTCATTCCGGATTCTTTCTTACGATATTTTATTTGGAGCCATGGCCCTCAGCCGTACCCCCCATCTAACAACTTACACTACACAATTTACACATCATACCCCACACTACCGTCACAATACACAATGCATCACACGAACTAATGAAGGCAACACAAAATTAACCGTACACAACCGCTCTCAATCCATGTACCGTAACACAGCACCTCCCACCTTCTCTCCCCCATCAAGGGAGAGTTCCGGTGGGCACGGGCACACTAGCACAAACATCACCGCAGCAAACATCATCGTAAACACTTGGGACCTTGTTGTGGACACCTGCTTGAGACCCACCTTCTCTCCCCCATCTAGGGAGAGTTCCAGTGGGCACGAACATACTGCACTACTGCGCCACAGACTATTGGGCTCCTGCCGTGGACCCTCGCCGCACATCTACCCTCTCTCATGTTGGACACACACACAACACTGCACCGCACCGCACACAGCTCACTGGACTTGCACTCGCACGTGGACATGATCTCACCACTATGCACCTGTACTACATACAAATGTTCTCAGCCCTTCTTCTTCCCGCTGGGAAAGCCCTGGCAAACAACCCTTTTGTAGAGGGTAAAGGGAACAGGAATGTTCATACTACACACTAATCTCCGCAACCCGGCAAAATTTCGCTATCATCTTCAGACGGGAAAGTGGTCGGTCCCCACCCGATGTTGATAGCAATTCCAGCGCCGTGAGCATAATTCGCACCCAAGGAGCCAACAACATTCTCGCCACAACATATCTCCTGCAATGGCAGAGGATGTGCTCAGGTGTCTCATCCACCTGACACATCGGGCACGCCGGCGTGTCAACCCATCCAAACCTAAATCTATGGGAACGAAGAAGCGTGTGTCCTACCCTAAGTCTAGACAGGACCTTTGGATCTTGGAACGACATCTTATCCAACCGTGACCTGACCATGCAAACCAGATGCAGCGCATAAAAACTTCTGGCAGCATTTGATGCATCCCATTCCCTCTGCCACGCTGCAAGAGTCCACTGCTTTAGCAGCGGGCGCCGCATCTGCACCGACAGAATTGGGAGTACAGCTGTACACTCTCCATCAGCCGCGTCACGAGCCAGCCCGTCTGCTTGAACTCCCGAGATTGTCACTGTGCCCCTTTGTCCATCTGAATGCAACACAACTGCAGCGTGTCGCCATCCAAAACTTCCACAGGACAGTGAAAATCAGAGGATCGGACACACTGAGCGTCTCGCATGAGTTCCGCAATAGCCCGTAACTCGCCAATGAGTCGGTATAAAGAGCAAACGATGGCAGCTGCAATTCCAGAGCCACATCAAGCGCCACTGAGATGACAAGAAGCTCACAAAGTGTGCTTGATGTGACAGCAGTTACACAACGCTTCACTGTGACCTTAAGTGTCGGAATCGTCACACCAAGTCCCCCTCTCTGTTCAACCACATGATAGGAGGCATCGCAGAAAACATCACAGTCCGTGTACCCTTGCTCGAAAACCTGCTCAACATCAGAGCACCAACTCCAGGGGCTGAGCGCTCGCGCGCCAGCAACCAATGGAGCACTACCACACATGCGATGAAGCAGCGTTACTCCAGCACCCGCTTCTCCAAGAACGCCTCTAGCCTTCTCACTCAATCTCCCATAATCATCCAAAATTCGGCCAAGCCGGTCATTACTGCCTCGGCTCAAGTTGCGCATACAGAGAGCAGCAAGAAGCTCTCGTAGTCTGTGCTCAACTGGTACCTCCCCACATTCAACCCATAAAGCTTGCACCGGGGTAGAGGCAATACACCCCGTAACCGCATGCAGGCATCCATTGACTACAACTTGGAGCATTTTCAAGTGCCTAGTCGAAGTTGCCAGGAACGGGAGATGATAATCCATTATTGATCGAACAAACGTCCTGTACATTGCCAGTAGCGCTCCTCGCGTAGCATTTTTTCCCCCACATAGCACCCTTAACACAGCCGCCCTCATTAAGAGCTTATTCTTCACCCTTGCCACATTAAGTGACCAATCGAGGGTCGCATCCAGTATCACACCGAGGTATTTCACACTTGGTCCTGGACAGATAACTTGGTCTCCTACTCTCAACCGTACCTGATCAAGGGTTACCTTGGCGTATCTGGCGAAGACAACCACTTCGGTTTTAGCTGGGGCTAACAGCAAGCCTCTTGCCCCAAGAAGGCGCTGCACACTCCCAAGGGTGGTTTGCGCTTGCTCCACAAGGAGACTAAGCACATCCCCCACAAACCAAACAGCAACATCATCAGCATAGCAAACAATGTTTGCCGCTAACCCTATTTCCAACAGTACTTCATTTATCGCAACCGCAAAAAGCGTTGGGCTTAGGCAACTGCCCTGTGGAAGCCCCCTACTGGTCGATGCTTCCGCCGACCAGCTCCCGTTAACCCTGGTCACAAAGACGCGCTCTCCCAAGAGAGCTACAATTGTGTTTATAAGTCGCACACTCACACCCATTTTACAGAGGGAGGCCTTAACCCACGCAATGGAGACTGTGTCATAGGCTGCCTTGATGTCTAAAAAGACAGCCAAGACAACCTTTCCCTGCGCCCATGCCTCCCTAATACTTGAAAGCAAAAACAAGACAGCATCTTGTGCGCTGCGACTCCGGCGATATCTAAACTGAATACCAGCTAAACACTCATAATACTCCACATGCCAGCTGAGCCGTCTGATAACCATTCGTTCATAGATCTTTCGAATACACGACAGCAAAGCTATTGGCCGGTAATTCATTAATTCTGACCTGCTGCTACCCGATTTGTGCACCGGAACCAGAATGGTAAATAACCAAGCTGGTGGTACAGAACCAGTCTCAAAAACTTGCTGGAATAAGGCCAGGAGGGCTCTTTGGCCTGAGGCAGATCTGTGACTCAAGGCATCGTAGCCTACACCATCAATGCCCATTGCACTCAATGGCCTACACATGCCATTGATGCCCGGAATTCGGAGAATTCCCACTGCATGTCCCCTACAACAGTAACAGGACCCACACTAGGTGATGATGGGGAAATACCCTCTGCAAGACTATACACACTTGCAAATCTCGCATTAAATGTATCTGCCATTTCTACTCCATGCAGCACCTCTCGGTTGCCGATAGTCGCCGATGCACTGTACACCCAAGACTGTACTGTTTTGCCCCCACATCGTCCTAACGACTTCCACGCTTGGACAAGGGAACCCGCATTCGCCACTCTATCACACAAGCGCTCACTATACAAGGCTTTTTCTTCTTCCAATATAAAGTGCGATTCAGCAGACACTCCACGATAAACAAACCATAGCTCTTCACTCGGTGCTCGCCTCCACTGCCGATAGGCCCTACGTCTATCCCTCACGGCAACTGTGCAACGATTCGTCCACCACTGCGGACGATTCGTGGTTCGCAAAGTGCCTCTCCGATTCCGCGACCCCCGTCTGCCAATCCAGTCGGTAAAAATGCCATTATCAACAACTGGCCGCTTCTGACCCCTCTCCAGCTCTGATGTAAGAATCCTCTGACCACTTGGACACAGCGCCACCGGGAAGTGGTCACTTCCACGTAAGTCGTCTGAGACTTCTAGTGTGAACCTATCCGCTATGGAACGCGAGCACACAAAAAAATCTAACACAGATTCTTGGATTCCATCTAGCCGCCACCGTATAAACGTTGGCGTACCGTCTTGCATGACCACCAAGTCTTGGCTATTAATCGCGTCAGCCAGCCTGCAGCCACGTGCATCAGTTCGCAGCGAGCCCCAGTCATAGTGATGGCTATTAAAATCCCCACCAACCACCACTGGGGGTGGAAACTACGCAAACCACTGCACCCACTCATTCACCGACGGATGGCCCATGATATGAACAAAAACAACTGTAACCCATTCACTACCCATATATACTTTAATTGCCACAGCGTCAATGCCTGCAACTTGAAACCTAACTTGCATGACACAATAAGGAACAGTCCATCTTATAAAGACACCAACTTTAGAGCTGGACAACACGAAATCCGCCTCCCAGTTTGATGCGTCAAAACCCTGCATGTTGTTGACCTCCTGGATGCCTAGAATGTCAACCTGTTTTAGAAGAAGCTCCACCTCACCTAATTTACGCTGTATACCTCTAGCATTCCAAGATGCGATTTTAAAATATGCCAGTGGTGCGAATTTCGGTGGGGACTGCTCAAACCTAACCTAACCCACTCCCCCCACATCTCCTGTTCCCTCCAACCTACTACAACTTAGAATTATCTGGCTATCGTGAACTAATGATGCCACGGCCTCATCAGACAGTGTGCCCTCACTCACATTGGTCGCATATTCATGATCGTCCTCCGCTTGATTTTCATTTCCAATCTCTACTTCCACTGTGTCAATAACCATAATGTCTTCTTTAGCACAACTCTCTCCTCCATCCTCTTCTGCTGGGATTGTGTTTCCATGACTACCTGCAACTTGCGTGAGCACTGGTGCCGTAGCTCCAGCTGCTTTTCTCCGTTTTCGCTTCCGTTTTGCAGGTGGAGTCAACCACGGCCCATCACTCTCTTGGCTTCGTTCTTCATGCAACTCCTGGTCCATACCCTGATGCACACTCCTGCTGATCGCAGAAATTCCGCTCTGTGCACTTGAATTTGGTCCGTGAAACTCAACACTTTCTAACGCCACGGAGAGACACGGGGCACTCGTGCTCATGGTAGGCAGGCCCAGATTCACCTGACTACCACTGCGTAGCTGTTGTTGCTGCTGCGGCTGTTGCTGTTGCTGTTGCTGCTGCTGTTGCTGTTGCTGCTGTTTGTCGCGCGACCCTGCACCTATTTGCTGCCTCTTCGGGACCTCACGCTGAACATTTTGCGACATTCGACGCACTATCTCTTCTCTCGCCGCTGCCTGAAGGTGAGGACATAGATGCCTTGGGTCGCACCATACTTCGCAAATTCTTAGGGATTCTTTCAAAGGGTTTAACGAGCGTTAACCACTCCTGGTCATCTGCTCGAAGCCCTAAGGCCCTATGTCTGCAACAGCCAGATTCCCAGGCGGTCACCCACCCAAGTATCAATCCAGCCCAATGCTGCTTAACTTCGGGGATCTGACGAGAACCGGTGTTTCCAGCACTGCAAGGCCGCAGGGATTCTTTCATAAAAGGGTTAAAGGGTTTAACGAGCGTTAACCACTCCTGGTCATCTGCCCGAAGCCCTAAGGCCCTATTCTTTCATTTTGCCCTTCAACAATGAACTTTTTAGCAAAGACATAACACGTGCACGAAGAATGAATCTGGAGTTTGCTGAGTAGCATTGTTCCCTAATTTACTGTGATTTTATTTACTAGAGCCTATAGACCTTGTGTCATGCGCTCCATCTACAAACCTAAGACTACTCCCTAATCACAATGGTTATAACAATGTAAAACAGACCCGTAACTCCGGAATGGATAGACCAATCGAAAAAGTGGTCTCTCTGAGGATGAAGCCCAGGGAAATTTCTGGCTAAGATCATGTTTCAGATTTTAGGTAGGTGCAGTACTTTTTTCTGAATCCGTGCCACACAAGAAGAACAACAACAACAAGTGAACAGTTTTCAAATTTACGTGTGGCCCCGTAATTTTACTCTTGCACGGAATTGCATAAAAGTTGGTGTAAGTTTGGAAAAGTTGCTATCTACTATCTGGCCAAGTTTGGTCAAATTATATTGAATAGAAACGGAGAAATTAATAGTTTTAGTTTTGTTGGAGAGAGGACTTCAATCATATATATACACGGCTATCGCCGTGTATGATGAACTTTAATACGATTTGCAACATTTACCTGTGGTTGGGTGAATGTTACAAAATTATGTCACAGAAGGTTAATATTTAGACACAAGCTAGTGTGTCGCCACCAAGAAGATGCGATTTAATTGTTATTTGAGCTTAATTGCTGGCAGATACAATATTGAAATCGTTTGCCACAAATAAGCTGGTGGCAAGACGGGCCACTGTAACCCCCTTTTACAAGGTCTACGTTAGGGCCTGCACTGATTCCCACCTCCCGGTTATAGTTAGTTCCAGGCGGGCTATCCAAAGTGCTCAGGTGGCATTGAATAAATGCCGCAAAGTTGTGTCGGGCCATTTGCCGGCAACCCCTACCTTGGTGTAGATGGTTGAAATGGCTGAACAACCTGCTGACATCCGTGCTGAGGGACTTCTGGTCAGAATCTAGCATAGGGCTATCGTTAGAGGTAACACCGGCCCACTTGCCCGTGTACTGTTAGACTACATAATGTTACCATTAGGCGCTCAGAAATTGTTGGGCATTTTGCGTTTTAGTGCCACTTTGCTCCTGCATACGGACCTCCGCAGGTTCTGCAACCCACACACGGTTCATCCGCTGAGCCGTGGACGTGGTGTGCCATAGGGTGCTCTGCTTCCAGTGGATCTGCCTCATTGCGAGCTACGGACTCTCCCTCGTCCGTTGGGATATTTTGTGAAGCGTCTTTCCACCTGGGTGGTTTTTAAGGTGAGGCTGGAATCTCCGTTCCGGGGCTCCAATTTGCGTTTAGTTATTTTCTTGCCGGTTTTCCTTCTGCGGTTCTCAGTGAGGTGCTGCAGGATTAGGCTTTCTGAAACGGTGATTCAGGTCCTTGAAGGTCTCTCACCCAATTGCGTTGGAGATTGGGTGGAAACTGTTTCAGTCCTCTCTGGGCTTCGATCCTGGATCTTCCTGGCCTGGGTGCGCAGTCATTCAGGTATCGTTGGGAGTGAGGCTACCGATAAACTGCCCACCTTGGTTATGAGTCCCGAAGTTCTTTTCTCTGTTGGTCCAAAGGATTTCGGGCCAGTTGTTTCTGAAGTTTCTGGTGGGGAGTGGTAAGCCCGGTGGAGCAGAGATTCCATGGGGCGTACACTGTATGAGATGCACCCGTCAACCTCTGTGCAAGTCGCTTTCGGGCACCTGCAGTATAGGGACTCTGGCCTGCTCTCAATGCTGCGCATGGGACATGTCCAGTTGCGGCGCACCTCTACCGACGTGGGTGGTGTGAATCACATGTTTGCGTCTGTGGTACGGGGACCGAGACTGTTCGACTTTTTCTTTTGCCATGTCCTCTTTGGGCAGCACACTAATGCCAACCACTGGGTGATGAAGACGTGTATACGTGTGAAGTCCTGGGGTGCCTCCACATTTGACATCAACGCAACATTCACTTAGGGTAGTGTTAGACTTTTGCAAGGCCACGGGGCGTTTTACTTGATTACTTGCCCCCACCCCCTCCCCGTTTGCATTGGTACATTATGTGGGGTTTCACTGTGGAGTTGTGTGTTGTGAGCTAGGTTAAGTTGGCTAGTCTAAGCGAATGATTCCTAGATCTTGTTAGCTCAATAAAGTCAAAGTCAAGTTGTAGTAAAATGTAAAAAAGAGGGTTTTCCGCTTGGATTGTTTCAGCTAAATTGCCCCCGTCATCGACGTGAGGTGGATAACCCAGTTTGGGTTCGTGCTCCCTAAAAGCAGAAATAAACAACAACCAACAAAAAAGCAAACTGACGAGACAGGCCGGGTGGAGGGGGAGTCAGGTAGATTGACGAGAGGCACGTTTCCTGTCCAGGAGGTCCAGTTCGATCCTGTTCTCAGCCACCCCCTGGCATTTTCGGGACGAAAAGGTCCGTGTGGTGTCTCGTGCCCAGGTCAATTACGGCAAGTCAAAGATCCTGGGTTTTAATAACAATAAAAATTTAACCACACACATGAGTTGGTAAGGCAATTGGAAGGGGGTGACCCACTAACAGCAACCCCGGATAAAATTATGAGAAGTAAAATACAACAGGTAAAATGAGTGATTGTCTGGTCAGGAGGACTGTCAACCCAGGTTTATGCAAAAACTTTGTTAGCGATATCGAATTTAATGCTCTTCGAAAAATTTCGACGTTTTTGCTACAAATATTCCCTTCTGTGAGAGTTTCAGGCTGGGACCACCCTCATAGAGAAGTAATCACGTCTGCATTCTGTTTTAACAAGTGGAAGCACCAACTTCGTGGAGTGACCACGAGTTGCGAGTGTAGTGCAGCGATCGAACAGAGGAGGTCAATGCCTTCGAGACCATGAAGTATCTTATACACAAGCACCAGATCTGACTTTAATCTGCCAAGTTCCAGGGAATCAAGTCCCAGCTTCCGCAAGCGTACACAGTATGGGAAGTCTTTGAGATCTGGGAGACTTTTTGTAAAGCGGAGTTGAACAGATTCTACCAGGTCGATATCCTTCAGTAAGGATGGTGACCACACCTGACTTGCATACTCCAGCAAGGTGCGAACGAACACTGTAAGGCCCAGACTTTTCTTTCAATTTTTCTGGATGTGAAACAACGACTGACTATAGCAAGACGCCTAAAAGCAGTACCTGTTATTTTTTTTACAGAAAGATGGTTTGAGGTCTGACATACACCAGACACAAAGATCGCGTATTTCGGATGCGTCTGGTAATGAGTGACGTAAGATGGAGTATGAAAAGGCTGGGTTTGATCTTCCAATATGGAAAGCTTGACATTTAGGCAGAGAGATCGGTAATTGTCATACAGTAGACCAGTCGTGGATATGCTTTATCTCAGCAGAAAGTGCTGAACTTTCATTAGAATTCAGTCCTCAGTGCTCATTTTTAAATCATCGGTAAACTTATAGCCGTTTACGGGGTGTAAATTACAATTCAAATCATTCAGGTGTATTATGAATAACAAAGGGCTGAAAACAGAGCCCTGAAGTACACCGCTAATAACTGCAAATGGGGTAGAAGAAGCGTTTGTGACCGGAACACTTTGAGACCGGTTTGAAATGAAATCAACGATCCACAGCCCAAGTTTGCCACCAAAGCCGATACTCACGAGTTTGAATGTAAGTTTACGATGGACCACCGATTCGAATGCTTTCTGAAACTCGAAGTAGACAACGTCAGAATTGATGCCGATGTCTAAAGCGCTAGACCACAAATCAAGTATTAATAGAAGCTGGTGTGGTGTGTTTCTATTTGGATTTCTCCAGCTAAAGTGCTCCTCTCGTCTCTACTATAGGGCAGAAAATCCCAGAAGGGATTACAGCTCTCAATAAAGACTCATCCCAAAAAAAGGCAGCTAGCACGACTGTCTTCTGTCCGGGTGGTCCAGGTTCGATCCTGGCCTCTGCCACCCCCTGGCATTTTGGGGACGAGGAGGACCGTGTGGTGTCTCGTCCTCATGTCGATTGCGGCATGTCAAAGTTCCTGGGTTTTCCACTTGGATTTCTCCAGCTAAAGTGCTCCTCTCGTCTCTACTATAGGGCGGAAAATCCCAGAAGGGATTACAGCTCTCAATAAAAACTCATCTCAAGAAAAGGCAGCTATCACGATTGTCTCATGTCTGGAAGGTCCAGGTTCAATCCTGGCCTCTGTCACCCCCTGGCATTTTCGGGACAAGAAGGGTCTGTCTCATGGTGTCTCGTGGTCATGTCGATTGTGGCTTGTCAAAGATCCTGCGTTTCTGCTTGGATTTATCCAGGTTAATTGTCCCTCTGTTCGTCTACAGTGGGGCAGATAACCCGGTTTGGGTTAGGCTCCGTTAAGTCAAACAACAAACAAACACCTGTCAGACTGTGTGTTTAACTGTAACAAGAGTATGGCTGATTTCAGCCTCCAGGAGAAAATACCCCAGATGGTAGAATGTTACCAGATCGTTGGAATCGGGTGCGTATAGGGTCCAGCAACGAAGAAAATCCTTAAAGTGTAGGAACGTGTCCGTTATGGAGAAAAGATACCCTCAAATCGTTGGATTTTTTGTTACTGGCTAGCTAGCTTAACTAATTACTGGCTACTAACTAGCTAGTCACACGGGTCCCACATTAATAGAGTACAAAGACATCTGTACTGCTTGCTAGGGAAAGTTAGCAAATCTCAATTTTAGCACACAGGTAAAGAATCGTATGGGAAGCCCCCTTTTTTTTAAATAGAGGTTGCAGCTAGAAGCACGTGGCCCGGAAGTGGACCGTAATTGCAGTATTAAAGTTATAACCATTGTTCATATTGCCACCCATTTTGGGTTCGTGGTGCCTAAATAACAAACAACAACAGCAACAGTAGATTATAACGTGCTAAAGTGTTATGCGTTTATCAGTCCAGCTAGTACTTAATTGTCCGGATATATTGTTGCTGTTGTTTGTTTGGTAATTACTGGAGTGACATTTTGTAGGCATTTGGACAGCGCTTTAGGAATGTGCTGTGGATCTGTGCGCATTCTGTTGTGTATAACTGGTGCTGTTTCTAAACTAGAGGGAAGTCTGAGGGAAGTGTGAAAAACTGTTTCTTCACTCGAGGCGACTGATCCAAACTCCTCCCACTTTACGTAAGCGTGACGTCATGGAGCTGAGATGTTGCTGAGGCAAGTGAGGCAGGTTTTTTCTCACTCACTTACTGATCCAACATGGCTGCCGTCTAATGAGATGGTCGTGTTTCTAAACTGTAGGAAGTGAGATATGGAAAATGTCTAAATTTAGACACAAAATCCAATTAAACAGAGATTAATAAGCATTTGTATTATGTTCCTCTCTCTGAAAATAGATGTGGCAGCGATTATTGCTAATTTTCTAATATTGAGAACGACAAGTAAGGCAAAGCTGTTTCTAAACTGATCGGTTTTGATGACGTTGTGGGGCGTGAGTAAGAGGAATCCATCTCACTCTTCCACCTAGTTTAGAAACACACCCACTGCTGCTAGAGTTACTTAGTGTACCTATATTGTTTAATTGGCAGTTCAGTTTGTACTACTATGACTGACTTGTGTACAATTCAAGCGTTTACCCGAACTGCAACAATTTGTTGGTCAAGCATCAGAGAGAGGCACAAGGGAGCGCTAGGGGGCCCCTTGGGACATTTAGTGGGGGTTCCATGCTTGGTTTGATTTCTATGCTAAGAATGACTTGTGTGCCAAGTTTCATGCTTTTAGCTCGATCTGCAAGAATTTGTTGGTCAACCCTCAATGAGGGGGGAACAGGAGGGCGCTGGGGGCTCTTTGGAGGTATTTCATGAGGATTCCATGGCTTGTTCGACTTCTACTGCTAAGAATGACTTTTGTACCAATTTTCAAGCTTTTAGCACGATTTGCAAAAATTTGCGGGTCAAACCTCAGTGAGGGGGCACAGGGGGTCGCTGGGGCCCCTTTGGGGATATTTCATGGGGGTTCCATGGCTGATTCGATTTATGCTGCTAAGAATAACTTGTACACCAAATTTCATGTTTTCATCTTGATTTGTAAGAATTTGTTGCCCAAGCCCCTGGGAGGGGGCACGGGGAAAGGCGCTGAAGGTACTTGGGGGTATTTCATGGAGGTCCATGGCTGGTTCGATTTTTAATATTAAGAAAGACTTGAGTACCAAATTTCAAGTTTTTAGCTCCACTTAACGACTTCTGCCTAGTGCTCTTCTGTAATTATTGCTCTACCGACGAGAATATTGCAGTCACATCTAAATCTTGTTCAAAGGGCGTTGGTCGGTGTTAATACCTACATTTTAAGCTATACAAATTGAAAATCGGTTCATTGGTTCGATCGCTGTGAGATCAAAAGTAGTAGCCCATTTTGGCTTTCCGTGTCAAGAATAATTGTAGTTACATTAAAATAGCCTACGAAAGGCCGTAGGCCTTGTCCATACCAACATTTTAAACTATAGAACTTGAAATCGGTTCGGTGGTTCGATCTCCAGGTGAGAGCAAAGAGTCGTAACAACATTAATGATTTCTGCCCAGTGCTCTGCAATAATAATTGCTCTGCCGACGAGAATACTGTAGTCACATCAAAATCGTGTTCAAGAGGCCCTGGTCGGTGTCAACACCTACATTATAAGCTAAACAAATTGAACGTCGGTTCATTGATTTGATCTCTAGGTGAGAGCAAATGTTCTAGCCCATTTGGCTTTCCGTGTCAAGAATATTGTAGTTACATTAAAATAGCTTGCAAAAGGACCTAGGCCTTGTCCATACCTACGTTTTAAGCTATAGAACTTGAAAATCGGTTCAGTGGTTTGATCTCCAGGTGAGGACAAAGAGTCCCAACAACAACAACAACAACAAGAAATGACCATGCTGTGGGCGCCGAACGGTTCAATTGTTGTCATTAAAATTTGTAATGCGGCGAAGTAGTTATGACACGACCCCAACTATCGAATTTCGTTGGTCGATGTCAATTTTGAGCGAAACTATAGGAGTTCAAAGTTTGACGTTTAACATGGAAGTTCATGCTGAAGCTTACATAAGGACCGCTACCGCGGTCCCTGATTCTTAATCATGTTAATAAAACTGTATAGGTATCTATCATCATACCAGTGAAAACGTGAATGAATGCTGGCGTGATATTTCGTGAGACCTAAGTCCTACGATAGTTGTTATATCCACCCAAAACCACCTCATTGTGGTATAAATTTTAATGACAACAATTGAACCGTTCGGTGCCCACAGCATGGTCATTTCTTGTTGTTGTTGCTGTTGTTGTTGTTGTTCTTGTTGTTGTTGGGACTCTTTGCCCTCACCTGGAGATCGAACCACTGAACCGATTTTCAAGTTCTATAGCTTAAAATGTAGGTATGGACAAGGCCTAGGTCCTTTTGCAACCCGCCGTCAAGTCTCTAAAAAAAAGTCAGCCTTTGAAAGTAGTGGTATCATTCAGCCAGAAAAAGGTCCCCAAGGTTAAGGGCGCGTTTACGCAAGGACTCGCCTCTGCATTCTCGCAGCTAGAAGCTAGAAATCCTCAGAAATTCCAACATGGCGGCGGGTTTAGCTATGTCGACTCGTAATGAAAATACTGAATAATGCGAGTTCAGAAGCGACTGTGAAAATTTCGTCAGGAGGAAATCTTTATCTTATTGTCACGGATTATAAGACTTAAAGTATTTACTCACACTACGTCGGATTTAGCTAATCCAAATAGCGTTGTTACCATGGAAACGACACATTTGCCATCACGATTAAATTCTAGCTGCGAGAATGCAAAGGCGAGTCGTTGCGTAAACGCGGCCTAACCCTATTAACCAGCAAACTTGGTACATGGCTACTTTTTTAGACTGTTGAAACTAATTGCTCCGACCTTTGCATTTATGAAATTCGTCATTATTTACAGATAAATATAATTACTCATAGCTCACAGAGAATAAAGAACATGGCACTGCGTAAAGTTTGCTAGTAATAGGGTTAACCTTCGTGGCCCCTTTCTAATTGATTAATTAATCGTTTTTAACGAACTTGTTACCCAACGCATTCACATGAAGCAGCTGCTAGTGAAAGGTGTAAGAATAATTTTGCACAATTTTTAATATGCAATGATTTGAAATGAGTGCGCTGCAGCGACTGAAGCAGCCAACTTGGAAATAAACTTGAACTAGGTTCCCGAAGTACGGACCCTCGAAATAAAATAAGGGTAAGAAGAAGGGTTTTTTCTTGCTGGTAAAGTCAGAAAGAGAATGCAGTGTGTGTTTGCTTTGTGTTTGTGTTTGTATGTGTGTTTGAAATGTATTTGTGTGTGTGTGGTTTTACATTTTAAGTCTGTTTCGTATGACTGGCTGTGTGTGCATTTTTAATTTTTCAATTTTGTTTGCGTTTTGTTGTTTACGGAGTTTGTATTAATCATACATTTATTCCTACTGCAACTTGACTGCGAAGGGGCCTAGGTTACTAGCCAAACTTAGGTTTGGTAAAAGAACAGATCAGTAGCAGCTGCATCTATATATTATATATTTCGCTTGTGAGCAGACTTAATGGGATGAGGGATTATTAGGATATGAATTGATTTATTCAGGGCAAGGGCCCGAAGCCATGCGCCCTCATACAAAAATTACAACTCAGCCACAACGCAGTACAGTAATTTCATTATTAGGGTCAAAGGGTTTTAGCGAGCGTTAGCCGCACCCGGTCATCTGCCCGACGAAGCCCTAAGGGCTCACGATTAAACAAACGAAGCTTCAACAATCAGCAAGAGGGCGAGTGGGCTCATTCTTGCCGCGGTAGCAAAGAAAAAGGGCGAGCGGCCGACAATGAGAACGGATATGAGCTCTAAAAATTAGAAACAAACACTATTGCTTTAATAATGCTGACTATTAGAGCCGAGTTGAATCAGCGGGCATCAGCTAGACCGGCGTATGTTACGCCGGAGAACAACTAGTACTATTCTATTTGCTGACAAACTAGATAGGTCAAATTTGTATAGAAGACGTTTAAAAGTAGTGAGGGTGACGTAACCACATTCAGAAGGCAAACTCTTTCACACGTTGAGCACACGATTCGCCTCCCGCTCGAGTCTTCTAGCCCCCCCCCCCTCCATATAAAATCAGCTGTTCGATGAATGGTGCAGTTTAATGCTGTTTAATAAGCGTTCGTCTTAATGCAGTTTAATAATTAGTTTATTTTCATGAAACATGCTATATGATGGAAATCGCCACGAGGAATGCAAGATTCCTATTTTACAACAAGGAACTAGGCAGAAAGCACAAATTTTTTTTTTTAATTGTACAGTAGGGAAAAGACAACAAAGTAAACAAAAAGAACACTTGACAAAAATTAGTAATAATAATATAAAACATCTTAAGATATTACACACTTGATTTGTATGAGCTCATGGAATACTTTCTTACGCAACTTCACACGCAAGACACACACACACTAGACACACGCTAGTGTGTCGCGCCAAGGTAGGCAACAATCATCACAACAACCATCACATCAATTCAATTTTAGAGGTTGTAAACCATTGTAGCGCGGCGCCATAGTGTCAGTGTCTTATACCTTGAAGCATACAGTTGGGCACATTTCAGGTACTTGAGGAAAAATAATAATGCGGTACAAAAGCTTTAATTGTGTTGAAATCAAGAGCAATGACCCACCTGACAAAAATTAACTCGTGTAGGAATGCCAGCTAAGCAAGTAGCAATGTTCTAGTTTTCATTTAATCTTCGAATTATTAAGCGATGCGATTAAGTTGGCGAATGTTTTGGTGTGTCGATATCACTCCTTTGAAGGGCCGAACCATTCGGAACTTGGCGGCCCGTTTTACGTGTTTTGGTTTTTGATATGATTTAAATAACTAGACCTTAATTTTGGTAAGTCATTCCACACACTGGGAGCAATATGCGACAGACTCATTTTCCCATAGTTAGTTCTACAATTACGAGGAACCAGTTTATCATTGTTGCGGGTGTTGTGAGTGTGAATATCACAATGCCTTCTGTTGTTGCTTACACCAGGATGGTTCCCAGCATTTTTCCTTCAAAGATTTGTACAGTACACATACACATTCACAGCATATTTAAAAACAATGTCAGGCCGTAGAAGATTTAGTGATTCAAACAGGGGCACTGTATGCTCCATGCTCGGTACTTTAGCAATAAGTCGAACTGACTTCTTTTGTAAAGTTAAAATTCGTTGCAGATTAATCTCCGTAGCTAAATTGTAATACAAAACGATCGGGTAAACAAAGCAAAGTAAAGAGCACGGAAAAGAGAGCTTGGCACGCGCAATGTTTGACCCTTGCTAAAATAGCATTTCCTTTCGCAATTTTTATACAAACAAAACTGATTTGAAGGTTCCAGCATCAGGTGTTGTATATCATCACCTCTAGCATTCGTATTTCATCTACTTTTTCAATTATAATTCCGTTAATTCTTACAATGTCAACAATTAAGCAGCTTATATGCGCAAGTTTTTTTTGGCAAAGACCCGTAATCATATACTTTTTTTGTTGGGGGGGGGGGGGGATTTAAAGATAATTGTTTGCAGAAAACCAGTAATAAAATAAATTCAAGTCATCATTTACAGCAGCAATATGATTATTCAGGATGATGGATAAGCACTGGGAAGTTGTATCATCAGCAAAGCCAGCAATAACAGTTGCATTCAAAGACATCATTAATGTAAATTGAGAACAACAAAGGGCCTAAAATGGAACCCTGCGGTACACCACAAGTGACTGTTAGTAAAGAACAACTTTCACGTTCAACGTTTGTAAATGGCGCTCTGTTTAAAAACAGGTAGTTTTTAAACCAATCGTATGCAATTCCCCTAACGCCATCAACATCAGCTTCCTTAATAGCAATTCATGGTCCTCCGTATCAAAGGCTTTAGCTAAATCCATGAAGACTGTAATGGAAAATTCACCAGCTTCAAGTCTATCAAAGGGTTCAAAGGGTTTTAGTACAATCAATAATTTTGCCACTCAAAGCTATCAGTAATTTTTTCGACAATGTTGTGTATGGCTGAGTAGTTCCTTCCTCTTCAAAAACCAAACTGTTTCTTGTCAAGAAAATCATAGATCCTTTTGAGAATTACTTTTTCCAGAATTTTTGAAAAAAAAACTGGAAGAACAGAAATTGGTCTGCAATTGTTAAAGTCAGCAGTTTTACCAGTTTTGAATACAGTCCTAAGCTTAGCTCGTGTAAGTAGATCGGTAACCTAACCAATGGTTAAAGATTTGTTAATGATAATTGACGGTGGTTTTGCGACAGTCAATGCATTTTTTTTTCACCAAAATCGCACTAAAAGCACTAAATAGCACTAAAATTAGCACCAAATTAGCACTAAATAGCACTAAATAGTACCTAAATGGCACTAAAAAGGTTCTTACTAAAAAGGTATACCTTTCCTTTTTTACAGTATGCAGAGAAGTGTTTGTCTTGGGGTACTTCTTGCAATTGTTCAGGACCATAAATCGAGTCTGTTTATCAAATGTAGTGCTTGTCACATTGCTCCTGCAAAACGAACTAAGCGTCAGCAGGCATGCACGCACAAGCCATGCTGCGCCATTCTCTTTTCCTGTCCTACTGTCCAGGAATGGCATTCGGCTTGTCGCTGCAGTCGCCATAAAGAGGTGGTGTTAGCCGGTTTACGCATTGGTCACACCCAATCTACTCACTGTTTCCTTTTTTTTGGAGGGGGGAGGGGTTGTCCCTCATGAATGTCATTGGTGTCGACGTCCACTTACGGTCCGACACTTGCTTGTTGATTGTCACCATCTTGAAGGTGTTCATCGCCGTTTCCATCTTCTGCGAGACATTGCGCGTCAATTAGGCGACAAGTCTATCCTCCTGTTCGGAGTTTTTTTAATTTTCGCAAGAGGCACAGATCCAGGATAAGATCTAGATTTGGGGTTTGTTTAATATGTGTGTAATGTGTGGTTCAGTGGCAACCCGGACTGCTGCACTGTGACTGAGGTTGGCACTAATGACCTAGCTGTCGACGCGCCATTAAGTGCCTCAATTTCCCTCCCCCCTGTCCTACTGCATTACCCTACCCCAACTCGTCTTCTTCCTTTCCTCCCTGCTCCTCACCCTCATATCTTCCAGTTGCAAACAATCTTATAGGTACCTAGCAGCCCCTAACTCCGCAGCACTACGCATATCCAATTTCTATTACCAGATAGCACTCCAAATAGAGGTTCCCCTTGTAGCTAGAGCAAATTATCATGATATGTGAAATGGCTTCGAGTTGTTCATGCAGTGTTTGGAACCACTAGCCTTATTGATCGGGCTCCCTTACCACGGGCATTTAAAGGGGGTGTAGAGATGAGACTCTACATTCCAGATAACTCAGTCGTAGACCTGTCGTTGTTAATTAACAGGTTTAATTCAGGATTCCGAAACGCAATACACAAGTACGAGATCGACATCGTGTCTCTCGCTAGAACAAGAGTGTGGCGGGAATCATCATGTCGCTTAAGACAATGACATAGGCACGCGGCAGGGTCGAATATGATTACAACAATGTATCTCTACACACATAGCACGCTTCATACTCATTACAGGGGGTTGCCACCAAAGACAAGATACAGCATCTCTAGCCATTTGCAGCTATCAGTTCTGAATAGCCCTTACTTTCAACAAGCGAAGAAACTCACACAAATAAATTTGTTTTTACACAACAAACAAGCCACGTCCCTCCTTAATTATTAAGTGTAAAGTTGGTGCGCCCACGTCACAACCAGGAAGCAAGCAGTACAGTTAAGCCTAACGACATCACGGGCGCCTTTTTTCTACATACCGACCGTTTTGAAACGCACATTTTGAACCGCTAGATGGGTGCCATCTGGTGATAGTGATATCGTTGACCTTGACTGCTTGCTGTCTGGTGCACGTGGGCACACCAATTTTACACTCAATAATGAAGGCGGCACGTGGCTTGTTTGTTATGTAATAAGAATTTTCCTTGCGCATTCCTTCGCTTGTTGAAATCAAGTGCCACATAGAACTAAATAATGGTAGACGGCGCTAGATGCTGCAACCTGTCGTTCCGTGAACAGGCACCTTTAAATTCGGCTTAGCCATTCAACCGAAAACCTGAATAACTCCGAAAATAATTAAGGTAGGAATTTCACCTTCGAACTCACACGTTCATTCACGAAAACTCCCTTCATTGTCACGAAATTTCAACCATATCAGAACAACATTACGAACGTTATCGTATCCCAAACAAACAAACACACAAACAGACACACAAACACTCTAAACTCTTTTCTCCGTCTGTCTACATAATAAGATCGTTGAACTCAAGACTAATACTATGAAGACTCACATTTTAAGCAACAAACAATCATTCTTGGTGCACGTGTTCGTGCACGTGTTATGTCTTTGCTGCGGTGCAGAACAATTCTTGGTCAAGTTTAGACTATGGATCTCAAACTTTCGTCTAAAATCGTTGATTGTTGATGGGTAAACTTAAGAATCCGTGTTTCATCTAAACGCGTATAGTTTTAAAGCAAACTAAGCTTCGTTGGTAATTTGCAGAGCCACTGGCATCGAAATTGGCAGCTAGCATACAGCGATTTGAGTCATAAGATGCGCTGATTGAGTGAGCGTAGCGAACGACAATTAGCGTTTGTTATTCAGTTTGTGCAAAAATTGGATTGAACAAACTTATTGTGTGCGCGGCGTATCTTGAGTATTGGAAGTATTTTACGAGCGACTACGTCTTCCTGGAGGAGGCGGCTTTAATCGACGGCCGCCATTGTTTTTGTAACCATCTTGGATATCAACAAGACACTCTGCTGCCAAAAACGTACAATCGATTATCTGTGTTCGTTCTGCGGCGAACTCAAGATAGGCCGCGCACACTTTAATTCGGTGAAAGCGTTTGTTGGCCAGTGTGCACCAAATTTTGATTGACGAAACTTAATTTGGTGAAAGATGAACAAACACATGAGAAACCAAACGGTACCAGTGTTGCAAACGGTGCATAAAAGACCAGCCGTCCTCTAGTATATTATATATAGTATGTTTCATCAGTGCATACTCTCTGTTGTTGCAGGAACATGCATCTCCCCACTCTAGCGGAAGTAGGCCTAACGTGGGCCCAGTTGGTGGCTCTGTCTCCTATTCTGACAATCTTTGATCAACCGGAAGTGGAAATCGAGAATGATGAGACTGTCCCGGAGTACGATGGCCCCGTTGGATTCCTGGGCCAGAGCCTTAGCCTCGCTCTCGTTGCAGTGGGCGGAGTCAAATTGATGTTCGCCATCAATGAAAGCAGTGACGATCGAAGGAGGAAAAAAAGAAAACGCACGTCCCGCAAACACCGTGAGGCTTACACTTATTTCCACGTACGTATATTTGGCAATAGGTTGCCGTTTTTGTTATTGAGATGTTCTTGCTATTGCAGTACATATTGAAAGAATGCAGGCTTATTCCAGAGATAAGTCTAGTGAACCCAAAACCAAATGAATATTGTTAATACTACTGAACTGAGGCGCCATTTATTGTTTGTGTTTGTGATTGCATTTAATTGTAATTATCGCAATCGTCAGAAATACATAAAAATACATTTCAAACTTTCCACTTTTGTAAAAGACTCACAGCATATAATAATTTACGCAAAATCCAATAGGGGGTGATACGACGTAGTATAATTGTATATAACTCTATGGTGGAGCCAGTACTGGGTTAGCTGCAAGGTGCACTGGTGGGGGAAAAGAAGAGCGTCTTACTGAAGCCAATGCTATTAGACTGCATTTCTTAGGCCTAAAACGCGCGATTTTTGTCGATTTGTTGGCAGTTGCTGACATTTTTAAGCAAGTGGAATCTTTAGTTTCCAATTACAACCTAAGCAGCATAAGGAATTTGAGAAAACAACGGTTTTTTAAGCCTACGAAATCCACTCTCAAAGCACTGGCTTGACTAGAAGTGCCGTTGTTTAAAGGGACACCCGGCCTGCCTTATAACATTCCGCGTGCCAAATTAGCCTACAGCTATGCGCAGATCGTCATCTGAGCAATAACAGCGCGAAGGTCGGCTGGAGTGGTAGCTGCGTTCCTCGCAGCTGCTGTCTCGGTTGGCTTTGGGAATAGTACACGAGACAGAATCAAGTCAACGATTGTGTCGTCACAAACCGGAATGATTCTCGTACTTTAAAATCACAATTTATAATTTTCTACGCTAGTATCTTATAATTTTGCTTCGGCGATCTATTGGAATAATTAATTTTAACTTTTACCGCATTAGTGTATTAGATTTTAGATCTCATTGTAATTATTAGAAAATTAGTAGATGTACACACAGAGATGAAACGTCATGATTATTGTACGCGCGCAATGCATCATATAGTTACGGGTCGTTCTTAAATATAGTTAACAATATTCAACAGAAAATCTCCTAGACGCCACATTTTAAAACGGTTTTTTAGCAAGGGAAAGACTAACGGTAAGTAAATAGACCTTTGGGGCCGTACTTGATGTGGTGGATCGTGAAAAATTGCGTTGGGAGGTATATCCCTTTAACCCACCATTTCAATCTAGTGTCCCTTGCAGGTATCGCTCTTGTAGCAATATGACGTCACTTGACGCTACTCTATAGGGCAGTGACATAACGTAGTGTTATTGTATATAACTCTATGGTGGAGCCGGTAACTGGGTTAGCTGCAAGGGGCACTGGAGGGGAAAAAGAAGGTCGTCTTACTGAAGCCAATGCTATTAGACTGGATTTCTTAAGCCTATAACGCGCGTTTTTTGTTGTTGGCGGAAACAACTTTTTTTAAGCCTAAGAAATCCGCTCTCAAAGCACTGTCTTGACTAAAAATGCCGTTGTTTTCCCTTACATTTTAATCTAGTGCCCCTTGTAGTTATGCCCTCCAGATGCTATCTCGTAGGCAATATGACGTCATTTGACGCTGCCCTATAACCACGAAAGTATGTAACATAACGTCAAACCCCCAATATGGTAAAAGGCCCCAAACAGTTCTTGATGTAAAAATTAGTACTATCAGAGTTAAAATGACTGCCACCAAGTTTCTGTCCCCAATTCTGATTCCTCAATTTTAACTAGCGCCTTGGCGATTGTCAGTTAAGCTTGAGTGGTCACGGTTCGGACCACAACTCCAGTGGTAGCCATTTTTGCTCTGACATCACAACTTTTTATAGCTAAACTTTAATAAGGTAGGCACTCTACTCTTGTCGAGTTTTGCTACAATTAGCCAGACAGTTAAACGAATTTAAGTTGGCGATGAACCACTTGAGTTAAAAATGTATAGGTGACGAGTTGCGTACGTATCTGACTTTTTCGTATCTTGAACGGATGTGCTTTCAGTAAGTTGTGAATTTCTAAAACCACAAGAAACTAGTCGAGATTTGCTGGGACAAGACGATTCGAGAACGATATGAAAGCCAGACGAAATTAGTTGAGACCGTAATATGAATTTGAAAAGTCGAGATGAAATTGATATGGCGACAAATCTGTCTCGTATCTTACCTCTACAGAATCCTATGAGACAAGCTAAAAGTGTTTCACATTGATGCACATGACATCGTTAGAACAAGTTTCTTGCCCATGGCCTTAAATG
Source organism: Lithobius niger (assembly GCA_023313725.1). Taxonomy (NCBI): domain Eukaryota; kingdom Metazoa; phylum Arthropoda; class Chilopoda; order Lithobiomorpha; family Lithobiidae; genus Lithobius; species Lithobius niger. Next base: position 5,781 of record JAHWFP010212071.1, on the reverse strand, counting down.
TGACTGGCGAAAGGCCAATCGTGTAAAGCAAAGTATTAATACGCTGAATTTTCAAGCAAAATTTCACCTCTGTGCGTGAGACTGTGTGTGGACAGCATTTGAGAGCTATGTGAAAACAGCATCTTTTAGCAGTGTTGGACTTCTGTTTCAACCCTCAGTGATGGCAGAGTGATACCCAGTTGCTTCACAGTAACTGCTAAGTCCGTGCCAGGTTTAGTGAACAGGGTATAGTGTGAAAGACTGTTCAATGCCATTAGCAGCTGTTCCCAATTCTGGCGCAAAGCATTAAACCCTCGCACAAGGTAAAAAAAAATAATGTGAAAATCGTAACTTACAACTGAAAAACAGAATTTCGTTACTTTTTTTGCCTTTTTTCCGGGTTTTTATTCCCTTAATGAAGCGCTTTTTTTCCCCTAACAAAAATCCCTGTAAGTTGTAACGGCGTATACTACGACGGCTGAGGTGCCTGTAACGCCCCCGACATCTTTGCTTGACTTGGCTTCTCAGTACTATTGATTCCGGTGTTTGTGTACGACTTTTTCGTTAACATGCAGAGCATAGGCTACTGTTCCAGCATGGGGAGGAAGAGTCGATATCCTAACTATCTTAAGTCGATGTCCTAACTATCCTAAAATCAATAAACTAACTTGTATTTGCGCTGCCACCAACGGTGGATTTATTTAATACCTAAGGGGGGAGTTGGAAACGAGTATTATTTATACCATTTTGCAAGTCACGCTAGTAAATCATTAGCAGTCTTGAGGAGTTTTAAAAAAATCTTGGTTTTTATTTTAAACAACAAACAAATATAAAGCAAGTAACATTTCAAGAATACTAGTTTACACAATTTGCTTTTACAGTAAAGCGTCCTTTGAATTTAGGTGAAGTTAAAATTCAAGATTACATTTAAAAGATCGAAGTTTCGATTTCGGCACGAAAGAATAACAAATTTTCCTTTAGAACGGTAAAACCAGCTTAGTGGAAATGCTAGAACGTATTTAAAATAAGTTTTGAATTATCAGCCGACAATTTAAAGGTTTGATGTAGTGGAGATTTTTCATAAAATTTGGATGTCCTCAAATACAAATAAAAAATGTCACACTAGAATGTTGTCTGTATTGCACATATATGTGAGGTTAAGTACCAAAGGTAGCCCCTCATATTAACACAACTAAGCTAGTGTTTAGTCGCTTTTTGCCTATAAAGAACAAGGTGAAAAGTATTTACAAATGTACAGAGTTTGGAAGTTACGATCACCCGAAGTGCGAGCGCTACGGCCCAGTTTGAACACTTTTTTTAATTACTATTGTGGACGAACCAGAAGGAATTTTTACATTCTGTTTCCGGGGGAATAAAGCTGGAGTTTGTGGTTATTGAATGGTGAAAGGTTCAGTTGGATTGGTTCATAACTTCCGGAGAAGTGCTTCTTCAAAGATCGAGGTTTTTTAAGTTGGGGCGGGGAGAGGGGGGAACTTCGAGCGCCGAGGAAAAAAAAGTGTTCGTTGTTGGAAACAATGGTTTCCCCGAGGTTTTTGAATTTTGGAGTCCGGGTATCCTCTCCAATCAGGTAATTCGGTAATCCAACTTTACATGCCCCCACACGGAGGATTTTATTCGGCGTTCCCTTTGAATTCCAAATAAAAGCTGGAACAGAAAGTTAGCACACACAAGCTATGCAAAAAACAAGACTGCCAAGCCATGTAGCAAATAATAGAAAATAACAATATTACACACTATTATCATGAGAAATCCATCTCGGTTTTACGTTCACTCAAAAAGGGCATTTAAGAATGAGATTTCAGGGTTCCATTTATCCAATTAAGAATAAGATTACAAGTTTCCATTCATTTTAATAAAAAAAAATGAGATTGCGTTTGGGATACTTAGTCCTATCCCGGGATCCTTTTACATATTTTTAAAGTGTACACTGTTTACAAAAGTATTAACTTTGCCGTTTTGTATTTTTGGGGGACTAACGTTTTTGTGGCTCAGAAAAATTTAAGCAAAAAAATTACAAGTTAAAAGAACACCATTTTTTCAGCCATTAACCAAATGCTGTTTACGCTGCTTCGTGCAGGAAAATCGTACAAGCATTCAGAAAGTGGGGCAAAAGACATTTAAATTCAAAGAAACACTAAGTTTGAATAAAAGTATAAAGTTACGGTTTTTGTAAAAGAAAGCTGTCAAATGAGGCATCCCGCTATTCAATGTTCTCGCGAGTCCGGATTATGTCAAATTGCAGATCTTTTTTAGCCGTGTGACTGCCAAAAACATCTCACCGTCCACTCTTAACCTAGGCTGTGATAGCGGTTAGAAAAGGATATTCTATGAACGCATAGAAGAATGCCGGCTCTATTTAACATCAACTAATACCACTAGAATGGCTTAAGGTTACCAAACAACTTGTTTACATTTTGAAATTTGACACTGAAGGGTTTTTAGGTATAACCCATAACTTAAAACATAATAATACAACACTGGAAGGTTTTATGGATAAAAATGCAGCAACCTTTTATCGACAGTGCTAACCTTTTTCGCAGAGGGGTAGACAGACAGCTATTTTTAACGAAAAAGCTATTTCGTAGAAAACTAAAAGAAGAGCTAACCGGGGACAAGTTACAACTCCCGTAGAATATTCCTAATGAATATTTAATTAGTGTCGTTACAATCTCTGTAATTATTCTCCCACACAGGGAAACGTTGATAATGACAGGGGGAGTAAAACATAGGCACTTAAAATTTAGGTGTGAAGGCCAAAACGGGAAATAGCTGAAAGTTCTTTTTGTTGTGGTTGCACTTTCAATATACCACGTAACAAAATTAAAGATAAAAATAATTTTCAGTCAATTTTACTGAAAATAATGAGTTTTAACAATTAAATGTATAAACAAAATAACGACTGAGGGTATCAGCGTTCAAGTGATACTTTCCAGGTTTGTACCGGACAGTATAATCGTAATCTTGGAGGGTAAGGCTCCACCTAAGCAATCTGGGGTTTTTGCCAGACATTTGCTTGAGCCAATGTAGCGTATTGTGATCTGACTCGATGACAAATTTTGTCCCGTAAATGTAGGGCCATAATTAGCAACAGACCAGATCAAACACGCACATTCTTTTTCTGTTGTCCCATAATTTTGTTCCCAAGCTGTCAACTTATGTGAAACGTAGAGACATGGATGTTCTGCCTCGCCGAACTACTGAGATAAAACACAGCCCATACCACGCTCGGAGCAATCGCATTGTAGAATAAATGTTTGACTGAAGTCGGGCGCTCTTAGGACAGGAAACGTGACTAAAGAGGTTTTCAAAGTTTCAAAGGCAATTTGCTTTGAATCATCCCAAGTAACGGGATCAGGTGCATCCTTTTTTATTGTCGGCATCGCCTTTCATTGGACGGCCAAAGTTCGGACAGTGACAACGTGCAGACTGACGTGCGTGCCTGTAAAGTCGGATTACCGAATTACCTGATTGGAGAGGATACCCGGACTCCAAAGATCAAAAACCTCGTGGAAACCATCGTTTCCAACAACGAACCCTTTTTTTTCTCTCCCTCACCTAAAAGACCTCGATTTTTGAAGAAGCGTATCTCCGAAAGTTATGCAGCAATCCGACCGAACATTTCGTCATTTAATAGCCACAAACTCCAGCTTTATTCCCCCGGAAACAGAATGTAAAAATTCATTCTGGTTTGTCCACAATAGTCATTTGAAAAAGTGCTTAAACCGGGCCGTAGTGCTCGCACTTCCGGTCATCGTAACTTTCAAACTCAGTACATTTGTAAATACTTTTCACCTTGTTCTTCATAGGCAAAAAGCCAAATACACTAGCTTAGTTGTGTTAATAGGAGGGGCTACCTTTGGTACTTAACCTCACATGTGTGTGGAATACAGACAACCATTTTCTAGTGTGATATTTTTTATTCCTATTTGATGGCCTAGGAAAAATCTCCACTACATCAAACCTTTAAATTTTCGGCTGATAATTCAAATCTTAATTTAAATGTGTTCTAGCATTTCCACTAAGCTAGTTTATCGTTAACATTACTTAAATATAATAATCTTTTGTCCCCCAGAACTCTATCGAAGCTCGGCAATATTTTTATTACCCGTTTGTTTTACCGGACCTTAAAATTCGTTGTGTAGTCTTTGTCTCCAAAAACTCGACTGTGACTAACAAAGAAATCCGAATGCAAAACCTCCAGCTTTCCTTTTATTAATTGCCAAAGTTTAACTGTGCATTATCCTTCATCCCCCTCCTTCAATAGTTGCAGTGCATAACACTGTAGTTTAATTACAAATCAGTTTTAATGGCCAAATCTCGTTGTCAAGGAGTTCAGAACTCATACTGTCCCTTGTGTACATATCCCTGTTCCTTCAAACGGCTCTGCACCCAAAGCCTTTGTTAAACCGACTTCTCCTTCCACTTTCCATTGTTCTCCTGGCCCTCAGCCAATCAGGAGGCCGCAGCTGTCCTCGACGTTCGCGCTTTTACCCTTCTCCAGCATAAAAACCCCCAGCCCGAAGCATCCACAGCACAGCTCACGAATATCAAGCTAGGAGGTTGGTCACGCCAATCGGGAGTGAAGATATCACGGTCAGATTGTTGCCATGCCGAGCAGAAGTAGTGGTTCGTATGAGTACTAGTAACCTTAAGAAATTTAAACTTTAGGTCCCCCATCCTAAATTTTTAGTCGTAAACCTTCACTAAATCTTCTAGCTTGAATGTACTTATGGTTGGCTAAGCCATCAGAATTTCTGGCCCCCTGCCTTCCATAACGTAAGAGTGGCCCTTTTTCTAAAAGCCAATTTCTTGTTTATTTTTAATTTATTTTAACTTAAACTCTTTGAGGGTTTGATTATCATACGTGGTAAAACATAACTGTGGACGGTTTGATCTAGTGAAACAAAGCTGCAACGAAAAGAAGGTTTGATTAACTCGAGGGTTGAAACAAAACTGGGCGGTTTGATTGCCAGAAAAATAACCGTAAAACTCTTCTGAATAATTGTAACTTGCGAACGCTTTTTACTTTTATCGGGTTGCTTATTTTAAGACCCCAAGAACATTATTTTCTAAAGGAAATTTGTTATCATTTTGTGCCGATCTTTTAATTGAAATCTGGAATTTTTGTAAACTTCACTTGAATTCAAAAGACGCTTTATTGAAAAAGCATATTGTAAGCTAATATTCTTGACATGTAAATTTATTTATCTTTGTTTGTTGTTTAAAATAAAAACTAAGGGTTTTTAAAACTCCAAAACAGTACTAATGATTTATAATGGTCGCGTCCTTTCTTGAGTCCTCCCATGATGCAACGCAAATTATCGATTGAGCTGTACTGGCAGCAAGGTGCACTGACAGAGCTGAAAAAAAGTAGCGTTCACTCAACCACGTTCTAAACTTCGTCAAGGAAAAGCTATCAACAGTCAGCCAGGGAAGTAATTCTAATCGTTGCGCGTCGATATCAGCGAGATGTATCCCCAACAGTACCTTGAAAAGTAAGAAGGATTCATTAAAGGTTACTGCAGAATACACTGGAGTAAGTTATTCTACCGTAAATAGAATGCAACAACAACAAATACGGCTTTGGAAGAATCTCCCTGAGCTTGACTGTTGATCTAAACAAAGTCGTTTGTAAAAGCACAAATGTGGTTCTTTTTCAGACCCAGTGATAAGAGCCAGACGTCCTGTTTTATCTCGTAGTACTGAATAAACGTTCGTTTCCCACTTAATTTTTCTAAAAAGTAATATATACAAAATTTACGCTCCCCCCCCCCCCCCACA
>JAHWFP010212068.1:13946-26519 GCA_023313725.1 Lithobius niger | reverse complement strand
CCCCCCCCCCCAAGTTAATCGCACCGAATAATACTTTGGACGTTAAATGAAAACTTGAAGATTGCTACCGCTAGTAGCAATCTTCTAGTTTTCATTTAACTTTCGAGCTATTAATATGTGCGATTAACTTGGCTAATAGGATTAACCTTGGCGGCCTTTCCCTGGTGGAATGATATCACTGCCTTCTAAGGCCGACCGTTTTTGGAAACTTGGCGGGTTTTTTTACCAGTTTTGGTTTTGGGTGGATTAAATGTTACTTTGAGATTTTACTTTAAACTCTATTTACCCCCTTCCCCATACTACCCCGGTAGATAGATTTCAAACATTTTACTTATAAACTTTGGCCCCCCCCCCCCATCGACTTTCGGTAGACCCAACATTTTCACCAGTTATATTTACTTTAAACATTACTGTAACCAAGATTTTACTGTAACTTTAGCCATTCCCTACCTTCAGTAGACAAGCTGTCACCTCACATCTTTTCTAGCAAGATATCACTTTAAACTTTATTTCTGCATACCTCCAGTAGACAACAACCACCCCCGCCCCCCGATTCGCCTATCTCCAGTCGACAATACGACCCCCCCCCTCCCCCGCCCCCGCAAGACTGCACTTGAAACCTTAATGGTGATGAATAAATCACTCCCAAGCTCCTTCGGTACACAAGTTGTCGCCCAACAATTTTCCAGCATTAAACATGCTCAAGGAAAAAATAGTTCAGTCTTTCCCCCACGACCTTCAGCAAGCAAATTGTCAACCAACACTTTCTCAAGCAAAATTTCTCAGGCGTAACCTGTCTATGACAAGTTTTCAAGAAATGGTTCTTCCACCTGTGCAATGATTTATTGAATAAACAGAAAGTTGTCAGAGAGTTAAAACGAGAGGAAGACTTTTCAGTTTTTTAACAAGCATTTTATAATAGAAAAAAATAAAGATAAAATAAAATAAACTCAGGTGTTTCCATAAACAACTTAAAGACGAAGACTAACCCAAAGCTAGGTTCATTTTTGACGCAGTTTAGTGGGCAAACATATACGGAGATATTCGTTGGTTGAATAGAGTTACTGAATGCACGACTTCCTGCCAAAACTAATGGATAAGACTGCCCAGCAGTGAAGCCGACATTTTCACTGTCCATATTTCATTGTCCGTGACTGTACGTTGCATCAAGACGGCAAATTAGCCAAAATAAAAAAAAAATTCCAAATGAGTTGAAACTTTGCATGAAGTTTGTAGAAACCATATAATTTAACATACTAAAAGTCCCCATCAATCCGACTTGTGCTACGGCCGCCATATTGAAAAAATGGCGGCTAAAATGGCACCCAATTTTTTCATTTGGCCGATTATGCAAAAACCGTTAGTGATACACAAAAACGATCGAGACAAAAGTTGTTTGCAGTCATGTAATCTATACAGTTACTCCCATACATTTTTTTTCATATCGCTTATGGTTTTCGTTAAAAATGGATTTCAGGCCATTTTCGGCCGTTTTTTTGGCTAATTTAATATTTCAGATGTCTGAATTTGTCAACTTACAACTTTCAACTGCTGCTGTGTCGTTTCTAATTCAGGTGGACGGCTCCAATTATATTCATTCGAAAAGTGGGAGTGTTTTATTTCCAACAAGGGTCGTTGAAAGGGTCTACGAATGTTGGGAACTGAGCTACGCCCGTTTTACTAGGGGCTCGTATCATAGTCACCGTTGGGATTTACTCTCATTTTCAACTTTGAACTGCTATTGTGACGTGTCTAATTTAGGTATATGACTCCAATTAAATTCATTTGAAAGGTGGGAATGTCATCTTTGCAACAATGGTAGTTGAAAGAGTCCACGACTGTTAGCAACCGAGGTACACCCGTTTTACTATGGGCTGGTATTACAGTCACCGTTGGATTTTTCGCTCATTTTCAACTTCTATCGTGACGTGTCTAATTTTGGTAGATGACTCCAATCAGAATCTTTCGAATGGTGGAACTGTCTTCTTTGCAACAAGGGTAATTAAAATAAAAGGGTTTACGACTGTTAGAAACCGAGCCTTGTCGCAGTTTATGTTCTCCATACCAACAGTATCACTACTCAGAGACACAAGCTCCACTCTTTCAGTAAATGGGGGTTCAGCGGCACACCATTCTTCTAGCTAAATAATTCGGATGCAAACCTACTTACGTTATCTTTTGTACTTAAATGTTAGACTCCTGATCTGAGAATTGAGCCACGACCTTTGAAACCAAATGCCGAAGTCCTACTGCTAAGTCGTACTGAAACAGCCGTGTCAGTAAGGCTTAGCGGTGTACTTCAGCCTTTGGGTTCAAGGATCACGGGTTCAATTCTCCGCTTAGGCTTAGGCAGTATGACATTTAAGTCCAAAAGGCAAACACCACGTAAACAGGTTTGCATCCGTATTTATTTAACACTTCTCGAGCCTATTTGGCGTTCCGTCTTGTTTAATTCTTCAAGCTTGCTTAGATCCCTATAGTATCTTGTTATTGTCTTGATGGCCGCAGTTCTACATGCTGTTTTCCCCCAACAAAACGTGTACCAGAAATTTGCACAAGCACGTTGGCCATTTCAGTATTAGTTGGCGCCGACATCACCCACTTCGATAGGGTACCGTCGGTGATGTCCCGGCCACGTGTAAGAAAACCGTAGGTCTTCATAGCACGCATTAGAACCAGCTCAATAGTCACATCCAACCCAGAATTTTGGTAAACGGCTACCAATGAAGATACCTATGGAAGTGAAATATTGAAACAAAATATTGCAAATAAAGGTTACCAGACTTTGCATAAGTTAAATGGGCAGCAACATGGAAGCATGGTAACATTTGCTTTATGCGTTCTAAATCTAATTGCCATATTACTACTCCTTTCAGCTCGAACAAAATTATGCTTGATTTGGACTTGCTTACAGTGAAGTATTCACAACTGTTGGATGTTAAATCTTTTGATTTGTATAAAAGGTCGTTAGCGCAAAAAAAAAAAAAACAAAAAAAAAAAAACAGTATTCCCTTACAGAATACTTACAGATATGTTAATATAAGACATTAAGCTTCAGCCTGGCGGAAAATATCAGAGAGATCAGTGGTGTGCACATTACTTGGGCAGGAGGAGCATTGCCCCTGCCCTTTTAGGAAAATGCCCTTTTTGAAAAAAAAATGGCTTTTTGTGCCGACATTAGATGGTGCAGCGGTGCCTGAGAAAGGACCTAAAAAAAGCAGTCAAAGAAAGGGTAAAAGGTGAGAGCAAAAAAAAAAAAAAAACAGGTTTCCCCCCGCCCTAAAAAAAAAGGGTCCACTAAAACTTCCTGTGCCCTTTTACTAAAAATTGCCCCTGTCCTCTCGGGAGCCTAACACACTACTGACTTTTTAGAGAATGTTTCAAGTCTTTATTTTCGGTCAGATGCGTTTTTGTGGAAAAATTGACAATAAAGGTGGTGCAGAGCAAAATGACTATTTTCTGCCCGTGCAGCGACCATTTTTCCAATATGGCGGCCTTAGTACAGGTCAGATTCATGGGGACTTTCAATATGTTAAATTACATGGTTCCGGAAGATATCTGTCGAGTTTCATCTCTTTTGGAATTTCTTTTGGCGATTTGCAATTTTTGTTTGTTTAAGTTTTCCTGTACTATTACAGTTAAAGATAACACTGCACTTTTAGTAAGGACAGAGCTTATCTAGACACATGCTGGTGTGTCCCGCCAAGTTAAGCAATAAGCATCACAACAAACATCACATCAATTCAATTGTCGAGGTTCTAAACCATTGTAGCGTCTTATAACCTGAAGCAGAGTTCGGCACATTTCAGCTCCTTAGGGAAAATAATAATGCGGTACAAAAGCTAAAATTGTGTTGAAATCGAGAGCAATGACCCACCTCACAAAAATTAACTCGTGTAGGAATGCCAGCTAAGCTGCTTTAAAAGCAAAAACTGACCCTCAATAACGTTGAAAATGTTTAATACCTAGCTAGCTAGTCCGCTAATCCTCATCTTAAATCTCATAGGGTGATTATTCATCGATACCAAGAGAAGGGGAATTCTTCCAGCTATGAAATTGGACGAACTGCGTACCTATTATGGTTTGGAGCCTTAGGTTGTAACGAGGATGGCGTGAGAGTCCGTGTAAGTACGAAAATATTGTTATAACCATTGTCAGAATTGTCGGCATCGTCTCTCATTGGACGGCCAAAGTTCGGACAATGAGAACGTGTATAATGACGTGCGTGACTGGACGCACACCAGTGTATTACGATAAATCTAAACAACGTTGCAAAGAAATTGTATTCACGTCCAATTCACGAAAAATAAATCAACTGTAAAAGCAAAGCAAAATAAACAAAGACAAAAACTGGGAAAGAGGCCAACAAGTTGAGAGTGGTTCGGCCCTTCATAGGAGTGATATCAAAACACCAAGTCTAGCTAAATAAAACAAATTACAAAATTAAAACCAACCAAAAACTTATAAAGAGGTGTTTAAAACTGGAAAGGCCTATAGGCAAAAGGTAGTACCAAATTGTTGAAAAGAGTATTTTACCGGCCCTCCTGCCAGGTCGGCTGAAAATTGTTTCTATTGCATAATAAGAAATATACAATACCTGTGAATTTTAGCATTCTTCCCCGAAGTATGCTTTACCCTAGAGGATGAAAAAGAAGACAGGTGGCCAGCTCCGTAACCCTCACTGCGCATGCGCATGTGTGGAGTGCCTTCATATAGACAATGACTCAGGTCGATTGTCATCCGTTTTCCTCTCGATTTGTCAGGTGGTGACTCAAGAGGGGAGGAAGGGCGGGTGAAGGTATTGTATATTTCCTATTAGGCAATAGAAACAATTTTCAGCTGACCTGACAGAAGGGCCGGCAAAATACTCTTTCTATTGCCGTTCGGAAATATACAATACCTGTGAATTTTAACATTCACCCAGACCTCGTCAAAGTAGGTGGCAGGCACCGCCTGACAGGACGCCCTAGGGCTACGAGCTGGTTGGTGAAGGTTGTTCACCCCATGGCAGAATCGGGAAGTAAGAATTGAAGGTTGGGTGGCAGTTCGGAAAAAGGTGAACAGGATTGAAGAGACTTTGGGGTGGAGAGGGTTTGAGTCGAATACCTGGTTTGGAGTCTTCATGGATGTGTGGTGAGTGGATCAAGTCATGAGGTTGGTTTCTTCTTAGTTATAGAATGATGATGATGGACATTGATGGTTCCTGCAATTTTGAGGTTTGTGTGTCAGATGTCCAAGTAAGCAGAGAGTGAAGCAAGGTTGTTGCGGTTGAAACACGTTATGATTTTGATTTTACGTTACGGGAGACAGTTAAGCACACAAGATTGATGTTGGAACAAGGATTTTCCTGGGTCGGTATGTAGCTGCACTTTGGAGAAGCTTTGTTCCGGGCCAAGCTGTTATTTTCAGAGACGTTGGGAAGCAGGTGATTTAGTTTTCGGTATTTCTTGGGAAAAATGTGAAGGCGTATCCTTTGGCCCGGGAGCGACAGGTTGCGCAGGGTAGGCGACGTGTTATAATGTCAGATTATTTTAACCATGTTTGGTGTGGCAGGCACAAAAATTTCGCTGGTGTCAAATTGCCAGATCTGTCGTGAAACGAAGGTTTCTTCTGGTAAAGCACGGTTGCCGTCAATCCACAAAATCGTTGTCTTGTCGTGGGAGACTGGTATGGGGGGAGACCGACTAGAGGTATCATGGAGCACAACACTGGTTGGTTTGGTTTGGTGTGTGTCGGAATCGGTTTTGTTGATGAAAAGTTGGGTGGTATAGTTTTTGTTGCAAATTTTCTTCGTTTCGGGTGACATGGATCTTTGGGAATGATTTTGGGGAGTTGAGATGGTACGGAAGGTCTTGGAGAAAAACTGTAGGCCGGGCGTCTGGATGATGATATGATGCAGCGTTTGAGGAGCCAATTTCGTTGTGTGGAGTGTGGAAATGGAGAGATTTTCTTTTGAGCAATGTTCATTTGAACTAGTGTGAGGCGTAACCTGGCAAGCTTTGGCTTAAGGTAGTGATTTTCTGCCGAGAGTCTTTTTCAGAATCGGCCAACTTAGAGAAGTTGTTGGTGAGTTTTTTGCACATAGTCAGTTATGGGCTGAATGTTGCTATGAAGTTGTGTTAAACAATTCTTTGGTGGCTAAAGATTCTTTTTCACTTATTTTTGTAGAACAGCGTGGTCTGAGAAATCGAGTTGATCAGTTTGGGTTTCGTCCGAAATTTTAGGGTAGTTGTGTCCAAATGGTAGAAAAAGTGAGTTCGGCGTGGTGACAGTAACTTGTCCGGACATTTCCTTCGTTTTCCGGAAGATTAGGTTGTTGGGTCGACTTATGTGCTGATAGGCCTGTTGGTTTAGGAAGTTTTGGCGTTGATGCGGCTTGTGGGGTGGAATCACGAGTTCATGGTTTTGATGATGTGGATGGAGAAGAATTCGACGATAAGGTGGCTGAGGCTGACGATGAAGAACTTAATGTGTTTTGAGTCTTGGAGGTGATTATAGTGCATGGCCCAATTGTTGGCAGTTTAGGGTCCACGTTTAACATACTGGTCGAGGCGAGAGTACATGGGGTTGTTTCAGTGCAGTGTGGCTTCAGAAGTGATTTTCCAGGTGTGTGTGTGGGGGGGGGGGGGGCAACAGCAGTTGATTTGGCCCGAGATTTCAGTTGGTTGTCAATTTTCTTTTTATTTAGTTTTGAAGACGTTTCCGTGAGGCGAGGTGCTTGCTTTGAATTAGTACCCAAGTGTCTCAGTAGTAGCATATGCAGGACATTTGCGTAAATGATAATCACAGGTTTGGTGATACTGATATGCAGGGTGCCGAGTCGAATTTTCTCTCTTTTTTTTATTGAGAGGTAATAGCAAGGCGATTGCAGGTCGCTGATTCTATTAAATTCACGTGGTAGGCTAAAATATCGTTTGCAATTGATGCAAATCCCGGGCGAGAGAATCCTCCTCATTGTTTTGGTCCCATTTTAAACAGCTTCGGCTTACGACCCGCGTTAAAAATGGTGGATGAGTTTTCCCGCTTTTCGCCCGACAAGGGAATTGCGGGGTAGGGGTGAAACCATGTGGGAAAAATCGAAACTGTAATGAGAAGCATGGTGCACCGGAGTGTTGTTAGTCGTTTGTCGGTGTAGCCAGTCGGCGTTAGGCAGCCGTTGAGGCTGACGCCTGTTGGGGACCATGGAAAAAGAAAAGGAGTGAAACGGATTGTAAGATCCTCCATGATGTTTGTTGTTTTATTGTATTTTTTTGGTTCGAGATGGTTATGGGATTGAGATCCGGCTCGTGAAGCAGAAAGGTTTGTTTCAGACTATGACGTGGAAGAATCCACGGATGGTTCTCACTGTTGAAATGTCAGCCATGCGAATTGGTTGTCCGTCTAAAAGTCCCGTAGCTGCAGAATGACGAGTGGTCATTGAGAGTTGAGTTGACTGTTGTCGATGCAAAATCAAGATCAGTGGTTGAATGGTGGAGTTGAAACTGCAATGAGACGCATTGAGCTTGTTTGATGAATTGTACCAAAGTGCTGTTATTTGTAAACTGGTGCAAAGCAATCCAGTCGGCGTTGGACAGCCGTTAGGGCTGAGGCCGTTTGAGATAAGTGCAAAGAAACGATGGAGGGAAACTGATTGTGGGTCTTTTCGTGATGTTTCCCCCTTATTTTTTTTTTTTTAGTTCAAGAAGGATTAGGGAAATGATCCAGTTCGTGATGATGAAAAGTTTGCTTCGGCAGGTCTGTGGCAGGTGTCACGGATCGTTCTCACTGTTGAGGTGTCTGCCTTGCTAAAGGAAATTCGGATAAGGATTGGTGTTATTTCGAAGAAGACGAACGGTGAGAACGTTGCGTGGTAACCTTTTTGAAGGATCGTGCGGAACGATGAGCATGAAGCAGACGTGAACGTGATCCAATCATGCGTTGGTCGAGCAGATGTGCCACGAATGAAACGAGGCGGTGTTGTAAGACGAGTTGTTGAAGGTTGACGCCGAATCGATATCAGTGGTTGAAGTAATGGAATGAGCTGAGTGGTGGCGTCGATTCTTTTTCGCTTCAGGTTGATTGGAGAAAGATTCAAATGGCGAGTGGGGACGTTTATGGGATGATGCAGACGTGTTCGTGTTCCAATCCTGCGTGCAAGAACGGCTGTGTGATGATGAAGGTGGATTGGCGTTAGTCGACTTGTACTTGAAATCACGGATCGCACGATCCATTAAAAATATTAATATGGCAAGCCGACAAAGGTTGTTTATCACCTGAAGGTCGGTCCGGATTCTGGGCAGAGTGAGAGGTCAAGACGATCGATGGGAATGTTTCGTTTTCTTAGTCTTCTTTTTTGTTTTGTTTTTGTTGTTGTTGGATTGCTGAATGTTTTCGTGACGGATTGGCAACAATATTCAAGATCAATAGGCGACGGACGGCGATGCGAAGGAGCGGCCATCTTGGAAGAAGTACTTCTGGTCGGCGTCTCTGTTGATCGGGCCATGGTGCAATCCGCTTAAACGACGGAGGCAATCCGAGAAATGAAAAATGATGAATTGGAGAAAATGATGGATTGGAGAAAAGACGGATTGGGGATCTTGGACTGGCGTGGGGAGAAACGTCTCGTCAAAGCTATAGGGAAATGATGAGATAGCTTGGTTTCATTATCCTTTCCATTCTCTTTCCTTCGTGTATTGTTTCTTTCTTGGGGAAGTGTGTTGATAAAATTGGCCGCATGGTGAGGCAGAAAATCAGCGTGACGAGCTGACACGAAGTTTTTGTGGATCGGTTCATGATGTGATCCGTTTAAACGACAGCAGGCAATCCAAAAATGCGAAATGATGGATTGAAGGAAACAGAGATTGGTTCGGTCGTCGTTCATTGGGAATGGAAGGTCGGTGACGAGAAGTGAGATATTGTTCAATCCGCTTCGTGCACCAGTCGTAGTTCGAGGCCGTGGGATTGATTGCGTCAGAAGCCGACAAAAATTGGATCGACGGGCGATGGATTAAGAAGGAGCGGCCATATCTGTTGACGAGTCAAACGCCGTTTTACAGGATCGATCGGAAACCAGGACTCAAAGTAGTGATGAGGAACGGGTGGAAATAAGTTTCAATTAACTGAAAATGGAAGTGAAAAGAAGGATTGGGATGCGAAAAAAATGGGATCGTGAGCTTGTAGCGCTAGAGGAAAATGGATGACAATCGACCTGACTCATTGTCTATATGGAGGCACTGCACACACGCGCATGCGCAGTGAGGGTTACGGAGCTGGCCACCTGTCTTCTTTTCCATCCTCTAGGGTAAAGCATACTTCCGGGAAGAATGCTAAAATTCACAGGTATTGTATATTTCCGAACGGCAATCGAAACCAATTTCTTGTTGACGTGGCACGTTACTACACATCTGCACGGTAGTGGAGTTCCGTCAATACATAATTAAAAAAAAAGGAGTGATATCATATCAAAAACCAAAACTGGTAAAAGGAGCCGCCAAGTTCCGAATGGTTCGGCCCTTCAAAGGAGTGATATCAACACACCAAAACATTCGCCAACCTAATCGCACCGAATAATACTTTGGACGTTAAATGAAAGCTTGAACATTGCCACAAAAAGTAGCAATGTTCTAGTTTTCATTTAACCTTCGAACTATTAAGCGGTGCGATTAATTTGGCGAATGTTTTGGTGCGTTGATATCTCTACTCTGAAGGGCAAAACCATTCGGAACTTGGCGACCCCTTTTACCAGTTTTGGTTTTTGATATGAATATGTAATAGTGACAAGAATACTGTTCACATACAACTAATACACCGTAATTGTTTATGGTAGTATACCTCGGTTGCAGTCTATTGCGTTCAAAAGAAATGCATTTAAATGCGTAGCGAACTTGAAATTTTCGTGAAAACAGTAGGTACTACATACATATTTAAAAAGTAACTTTAATTATTTAAAAAAAAAAAGAAACAATAGGCAACTGAGCAAAAGTTCATCATCAAAAATGCACACAAAAAAACGCAAAAAACGCACGCTCAGTTAAAAAAAAACGATTAAACCGACAACGAGGCATCGGCAAAAAAAAAAAAAGATATGACAACAAAAATTCAAAAGAAGTGATATCAGAAACAAAACCAACTTGGCTGAAAGAATCCGCCAAGGTTCAGCCAGTAACATAAGTGTTATCAGAATATAAATGGCTACCACCAAGTTTTCTACATGATGTATCAATTCTAACCCATGTACTGACCGAAAAGTGCTCTCCAAACAAAGTAGTGATATAATCCACCACCAACGAAAAAAAAAACCGATTGAACTGCTAACAGAGACCTGACAAAAATAGGATGCCACCAAAAAAATAATTATAATACCAAAACAAATGATACTAGAACCAAAACCCACAAGAGTGAAAAAAACCTGCTAAGTTTCAGCCAATTAAAGTAGTGATATTACTTTCGCCAACAAACAACCGACAAGCTAATACCACTGAATATTAGATCAAGCGTTGAATGAAAAACGTGACTATTGGTACGGATTGCAGCAGTGGCCAAGTCTCTCATTTAACCTTTGATCTAATATTCGGTGGGATTAGCTTGAAGTTGTTTGTTGGCGGGGGTGATATCTCTACTTTAAAAGGGGAAAACTCTTCTGTTAGGGTTGATATAGCATGTAGCAACTTGGTGGCAGCCATTTTTGTTCTGATATCATTACTCTGATTGGTTGAAACTTGTTCTTTCACCCTTGTAGGTTTTGGTTCTGGTATGTTATCTTAATTAACTCTGAATAATTTTGGTTTGTAAAGTGTTGATTCTTACTCTTCAAACAGCAAACTATTTACATGAAGTTTTTTTCATTAACTGAGAATTAATTTTAAATCATGGTGGTAATTAAGAACAAGGCTGCTGTCAAATAAAACTGCCAACTCAGTCATACATTAAGAGCTTAAGAGTAAATTACAAACAAAAACGTCAAATGTGCCGTAAAAAAGGGGGTTATATGATTGAATTTTCACTTCTTCAAATGAACACGGATAAAAATTGATGATTTTAATTGAAATAATTAAATGTACAAATGAGAAAATTCCATCTGTTTAGGTGCTTTACGTTTTAAATATATGATTGGTAAAGCACAACAGCACCTAAACAGATGGAATTTTTTCAATTGTACATTTTATTATTTCAATTAAAAATCATCAATTT
This sequence comes from Lithobius niger, assembly GCA_023313725.1. Taxonomy (NCBI): domain Eukaryota; kingdom Metazoa; phylum Arthropoda; class Chilopoda; order Lithobiomorpha; family Lithobiidae; genus Lithobius; species Lithobius niger. The sequence continues at coordinate 15,350 of JAHWFP010212068.1, read as the reverse complement.
TTATCTGTGTTCATTTTAACAAGTGAAAATTCAATCATGTAACCCCCTTTTTTTTACGGCACACTTGAGGGTTTTTTTTATAATCCGTGTACCTTTTTTATAGCTATGGCGTCGCGCTACAAAGCTTTATGCATGCAGTCGATTGTTGCTGGCCACTTTGAAACAATTCAACTCAGCTCTGAAAGTCTGCATCTGCGAAATAAATACGCCATTCTATCGTTTCTAACTGCTAATAGCGTAGCTTAGTTTGGTTTAAATCTATATCATTTACCTGGACCACGGATACTTTCATTTCATTTTATCTATTTCCCAGAAGCCGTGGTCCTAAACCGTACACTCCTCAGTACAATACTGCAAACAAACCAATCCAAACCAATTAGATCAACACAACCACAAACCACAAACCTCAACCACGAATCTCAACCGCAAATCCACACTACAAATCCCTACCACAAAGTTCGACTACAAGTCACTGTATCACTGCACCACTGAATCACTGACCACTGCTACAACTTTCTATCTGAGCCTCCATGACGCACTCTTCCTTGAACGGGTAATCACCACCCACTGCTGCACACCACACACGACGCAAGTTCACACGGACACATGGGGTGGGCGGGAACTACTGGAGCAAAGGCCAAACCGGAACCCCAGATTCTGTCTTCACGTTCCTCCTCCTGTTAGACCTTGGCCTACGATCGCACATCTTTTGCAACTGAAGCACACCACAGTACAATTGTTACCCAACTAACTCGCTTGACCATTCAAACAACCTGGAACTCGGAACTTGAACCCGGTGCGCCGCACACCCGCAACGAAGAAACCGCAAGGCCAAGGTGGGAATCATACGAGCAAATGCTAGACCGCTACTTCTGTTGCTTTGCAAGACCTGGCTAGCCATCGCAGTCGACACAATGTATGTTTGGCTGGTGCTGTCGATAATAGCTGGTCAACTGTTGGAGCCGCCCAAAAAAAAAACCTGGCGGCTATTGATGCATGAGAGCTCGCATACTAGGGGCACACAGCAATGAAATGCTCTGGCGACACTTCCACCTTGCACAAAGGGCACAGTGGAGTGTCCACCCATGCAAACCTAAATTGATGGAAGACGGCGAAAATTGGCTTCGTGGTGGTGAAGACAAGAAATAAAAGTCAGCCCCTGACTGGCTATGAAAAAACCACGGTAGACATCCAGCAAACAGTAAAATTTTCAGCAGTTTATTCCTGCCTTGATCACCTATCGAATGAATACACAATGAGATGATGCTCACCATAAAACATAAAAAAGCTTATCAAACTTGTACTTACTACACACTTTCTCAGAAAAATTAATAAACACAAAAAAAAACATAAAAACAAAAGCTGCACCAAACGTGGCAGTCATCACGTCTCCATCTTGAGCAG
>JAHWFP010212068.1:1051-13546 GCA_023313725.1 Lithobius niger | reverse complement strand
AAGCTTTTTTATGTTTTATGGGGAGCATCATCTCATTGTGTATTCATTCGATAGGTGATCAAGGCAGGAATAAACTGCTGAAAATTTTACGGTTTGCTGGATGTCTACCGTGGTTCTTTCATGCCAGACAGGAGTTGACTTTTATTTCTAAATTGGTGGCCACGCAGAAGGAAGTGACCTGTCCGCAATCCCGAAAGCACTTTTAACTCAGCATAGCTCAACTTGTGCAAGACAGAACGCATACCACAGTTAGGCTGAACCTAAAACAGCGCTCTGCCCTTGTCATGCGCCACCCAGTCCTTTTGCCACTGCCGCAAGAGCCACTAGCGGAGCAAGGGGCGCATGGTGCCTGCATACACTACCTGTGAAACCGGAGGTGGACCGTGAGTGATTGCTTCACGCGCAAGTCCATCTGCAAGCTCGTTCCCGGCCACTCCAGCATGCCCAAGCATCCAGTGCAGAGCTACAGTCCGCGACACACAGCTGTCCACAGCTTCCAGCCAATAGTGTAGACAATTGGGTTGATAACAGTAAGGCTCTGAAACGTCTCCCGCAGACAGCCCACACTGGCAAGCGAATCCGTCACAATCGCAAAGGACCTTAAGTCCAGGTCAAACGCAACATCGGGTGCTACAGAAACTGCCACTAACTCACACATCACACTTGAGGTGGCCACATGTGTACTCCTCCTGAGAGTCACTTTGAATGAAGGAACACAAACACACAACCCACCTCGCCGAGTGGCAGGGACAAACGAAGCGTCACAATATACCTCACAGTCTACACAGATATCATTAAAGATCTGCAGCAGCTGTGGGCACCAGACGCACGGACAAAATGGCCTGGCCCAGCCAACATTAAAACAATGCTCCGAAACAGTAAGCAGGGTAGACACACTGCTACCCGCCACCCCAAGCAAGGAACGTGCACCGTCAGTTAGTTAGCGGTAGTCATACAAGACTTGTCCGACAGGACCCTTTTTACCCCTACTCAAGTTGTGCATACATAAGGCTTCTAAAAGGTCCATGGCTCTGCTTTCAAGGGGCGGTTCTCCGCACTCAACCCATAGCGCTTGAGCCGGTGTTGACAGCAAACAGCCCATTACCACCCGAAGACACTCATTGACTGCAGTCTGCAGCTCCCGCAGATGGCGTCGCGACAACACCAGAAACGGTACGTGATATTCAAGGCTTGCCCTGATGAATGTCCTATAGGCAGCCGAAAGTGCTCCAAGCATCAGAAACGTGTGCTTCACGAGCGCCTTAAGAACTGATATCCTGGCTTGCACTTTGAGACGAAGCCTGGACACATGCACATTACTCGCCAGCTCTGCATCCAGGAGCACTACCAGATACTTGACCTGGGACGTGGGACGCATATGAACAAGTGTGGCCATTGCATTGCAAACACCACGGGCCCTTGAGAACACAACAACCTCAGTCTTGGCAGGTGCCAAGTTCAGGCCTCTCTCTGCTAAACGTTCAGCAACCAGATCAAGAGCACGCTGTTCATGCCTGGCAAGGGAAAGGACATCCGTCCCCACAAACCACACTGCAACAGCGTCAGCGTCAATCTGCTCTTGGTTAAAAAAAAAACTATTTACGAACTGCAAAACTCAGTAGTAAATCTCGGAGGTTCCGATGTTCATAATGTCAGGAAGAGTTCACAAATAATACAGCGTCACACACCACACTAAGCTATAGTTTACAGTACAGCACGCTAGTCTGCAGTAGTTCAACTAAACGCCACCATTTGAGTTGGAAAACTTTATTGTAAATTGATTCAAACAAAAGATTTTGTAACAAAAAATCTTTAACATTATTTAGATAAAATTAACTGTGTATATATTTATTCGAATAAATAAGATATAGCCGAACTATTCAAGTAAAAAAAATAAGGCTTGCAATGCGCCAAATTTTAAAGTTGCGTTGTATGTCTGATGAGTGGAAACTTGGCTCGTTTTTGATATCACAGACGTTCAATGGCTGAAAATTGGCGGGTTTTTTGGCTTACAATTTATTTTGTTTGGTTTAGATATCTAAGTTAGTAAACAAAGTTAATCTATGTGTTTAGCTACTGCCTTTCTGGCCAGCGTGGCAATCTGCTGCAGTGGAAGGCAATTCAACTCTGGACAAGTGTAATGACTCTTGGCTGAACCATGTTATTGATTATTTTTACTGCAGAGGTTACATACAAGAGGGTCGGATCCAGCAGATTACGATTTATTTATTGAGCCAATGAGATCTCCAAATCCATGCACTCACTAACTAAACCTAGACTAACCACCAGCAGACCAAACTACCCCAACAATGTCAGCCAATAGTATAACACATGTTCCAGCAACAAACTAGTCCGTAGAATATTGAAACAAGTGTCTTCATAGAAGTAAACAATCTCGGAAGGAGAGATAAATTATGTCCAGAATGGCCGTTGGCAAGCGATAGGCCGGCGACAACCAGCTATAATCTATAAAGCTAAAAGTAACTCTTATCCACGTAGTTTTAAACCGTATGGTATCGCTTAATATTTAAATTTTTCTTTGCGTCAGCATATTTTTGACTGGATAAGGTGTGCTGAATTGAAGAAAGCATATATTATTCGCTGGGATTGGCAAATATTAATGGCAACGACCAGGCACCATGATGGATTTACGTCAGGACAGCATCTCGCGCATCTGTCTTTGTGATTGGCCGATGCAGGGCTGAATACATAGCTCATTAATAATTTGCTTTCTGCAAAAACTGAGTGTCTGCTGCATAATTTCGTTTCGTGTAAACAGCTTCGTTACCCAACAACGATTGATGGTATAAATGTGAAATTCTCTTAGCCTGTCTAAACGGCACTTTTGGTCGCCATGTTGAAGGAAATTCTCTGATCATTATTTTCAAATGCTGCGAACGTGTATCATTAACTTATGAAGTTTAGCATCTGAATGCTAATGCTTTAGGATTTTGCTGTTCTTTTAAATGAACTTGGCAGATTAATGTGACTGACGACAACAAGTAACGCTTTCTACCTAAATAATCTGTCATGTTACCAATACAAAAGGAAAATCGGAAACAAGCCAACAGCGAAAAACGTACACTAGAAAATAACGTAGTTCAGTAAGGCACCTTTATGCACTTACGTTTCGTCGGAGTGGCATGACCCGGATTCGAACCGGCTACCCAGTTTGCCCCCAGATCACTTGCATAGCGCCTTAGTCGCTATGGCCACATCCTCAACTGGCATAAAGATAACTCACTGGACCCGTTATTAAGGTCACAACCGTGACCAGGGCTCCATTCGACCGAAATTCACTCGGCCATAGACAATGGAGAGGGAAGACAAATCATACACTCAAACGGCTCAATAAAGGAGAAATAAAGAGAAACAAATCGCTGGAAATAATACTAAGGAAAATCGGAAACAAGCCAACAGCGCAAAATACAGTTTTCAACCGACCGCAAAGCAGGGGAGGTATGCGCGATTGCGCGTTCCTGCTTTGCTTTGGGTTGAAAAGCTTTATATCGGTTTGGTAACACGTCATCATAGTTAGGTAAGGGTGATACTTGTTGGTTCTTTAAATCATTTATTAGTTATTTGTCATTTGTTATTAGTGCTTTTCTATACTGAAAGAGGGAAGCTGATCACAGGTAAGGTTGTAATGCCTGCCAACAACTTACTAAATCTAACCTCAAGATCATTAATGTCAAAGTTTGTCCGTATACCTTCTATGGTTTGACTTTGGACCCTTTCTGTTAACGTTTATTGGTTTATGTTTTATGAATAATACTTCTTTTAGGTCCTCATCGACAGGGCCATAGTGAAGGAGACACCGTTGGTGGGGAGACGGACCCCACTTTGCCACGCCAACTTATAACACCAAAACCTACGTTCGCTTAAGTATGGTGAGCAAACAGTGAAGTCTGCTCATACCGAGTGATAACAGATCATCCTAACCACATGGCATTGATTTAGAGGGTCTGCTGCCCACGATGATGTTTAATAACAAATGCGTTCTATCCATGGTGGACTATTTCACCAAGTGGGTATGGCTTTTAGCCATACGGATTGTGACAGCAAGTGTGGCATGACAAAGTTCACCAATCATGTTCTCTACAACGAGGTCGGACCAGAATAATTTACCTTAGACAATACAGCAGCATTCATTGGGAAAGGCCTTGAGAACATGTTGCAAGAAAGCGGCATCTAGGTCTCCAAAAAATATCGCATCACTCACAGAGGAATGATATGGAGAGAGTCAACCACATTTTGAAGGCATCCATTCGAGTGTTTGCATCTGCATTGCAACGCTGATGGGGGCCCACTGTTGGGGGCCCTCTAATCGGAAATTCAGACAAACCCTGCACTTCCTCATGAAGATGACGGATCCAAGGGCAAGAATCTAGGCTCTTTTGCTACCACTGGTCCAAATGGAGATTACCGCAAGTAATATTCAGAAGTGCCTACAACAGAGATGGAGAAACCGCATGATCTAACCAGAGCTTACTGCTTAGCATCTACCACGACTGCAATATGTACTATGACAGGAGGCATCACCCCGTGGAGTACAAACCGAACCATCTAGCAAGAGTAAAGAATCACGTATAGTCTGACGCAAGCAAGGGCATCTCCAAGAAATTGGATTTTACTACCAGTGCTAAAAATGCAGATGATTCACAAGTGCATACAACAAAGACGAGAAACGTCATGACCTAGTCAGAGTTCAATGCGTAACACCTACCATAACTACAAATATGTACTATGAAGGGAGGCATCACCGCGTGGAGTACAAGCCGAACCAGCTAGTAAAAGTAAAGAATCACTTAAAGTCTGATGCAAGCAAGGACTTCTCCAAGAAATTGGCTTTTGCTACCACTGGTCCAAATGGAGATGAACTAAGGTAATATGCAGAAGTGAACCAGCCAGTAAAAGTAAAGAATCACTTATATTCTGATGCAACCAAGGGCTTCTCCAAGAAATTGGCATAACTCTATAAAGGTCCGTACAGGCATCCAAGAACACTGGATCATTGTGTTCAACACTGGAAGACAAAATTTACAACATAGCAGGAATGCAACCATTTTTCGATACAGAGATGATGGATTACTTGGGAACAAGTGATCAAATGGGAACAATTCACAATCCACTCGATAGGACCAGCCAGACAACCAGCAAGACGGTCAGGATGTAGAGCAAGAGACAGCAGCCAGTGACAGTGAGAACAAAGAAGTAAAATGTAGAGCTGAACCTGACAGTATGCCGCCGATGCAAAAGTCGACAAATGAAGACTCACTGAATATGGTTTGTGATGTTGATGAGTATAGCGATGAAAGCCATTTGGGGATCGGCAGTGAAGGATGCTCCACAGATGAGCACATGTTCACAGGGAGTCCACGAAGAACTACTCGCCTGCTGGCTCGAAGCAGTATCAACATCTGAAAACTCCCAGTAATACCTAATTTCCCTGTCGGCCATCATGTGCGCACAGTGTATAATTGTTTACAGCTACACACAATGTGGCTGGGTGCTTCATGTGTCACCACTGCGTGTTGTGTGGGCTGTGTAACTAGCATAAGTCGCACTGTATTGTGCAGAGCAACAGTGCATGAAGGCACCAATGGTAGTATGTATGAAGTAAAGAAGAGAGCAAATTCAAACTTGTGTTTGGCTTTCATGCAGAGTTGACCTTCTCACAATAGCAATAATAATAACAAAATAACAAAAAAAAACAATAATAAACAGGCTTTTAAACTCTCGTAATCATAACAAATAAGGCAATTAAAATACTTTGCATAGCATTTTATACAATAAAACGAAAAAATTTCTGATTTACGAATTTTAGTGCCATTGATGGCAAGTCGATGCCATATGTTACTATAGTTAACTTTGTGTGTGTATTTTTAACCTTTTTCCTAAAACCAACAAACATTCTGTTAAATAAGGGCTAATTATAACACCTGACAAATTCTCGATTTATTAAATGCTGTTAGATCAACACACCTTACTAACAGCAGCATCTAGGTTCGAGAAATGATTCTAAATTTGCTAAATATAAAATTCTCTTTTAAATTCTGTTCCTTGCTGCATGCTACGGATTTTATTTTTATTTAAATTTAAGAAAGGAAAAAAGTACTTTTATTTCAATAATCAGGTATAAAATTCCTTATATGACCTAAAAGAAATTATCCATGGAGTGACCATGCTGTAATATCTCAAGGTCGTCTGCTTCATGCCCAGTCAATACCCCACTCCTTTCGTTCCATCTACAACAACTCATGGTTCAGTAATATTTGATGGATCCACTAAATCAAAATTGAACTAATTGTCGTAAGGTGGGTTGCCACGACGTTGCGCCAGAGCACTATGGACGCTTCAGTGAAGGGCCTGTCGCGGTTCCGTCTCTCATATAGGTTTAAAATAAAAACGCAAAGGTAGGCAGAGTATGGGATCCTGGACCCACGAAACCACCGAAATATCCCGAGATCGTTTGTGAATCAACATACACTCAGGAAATGAGGCCCAGCGGATTTATCGAGAAGCCAGGTAACAAATGGATGCAGCAATGGAAACGGCACAATCGTACTTTAGTCCAACGGGTTTATTCCATAACCTAGGGGATGGGATACTAATATCAGGATTGCACTCCCTCCTCTTCCTTCCTTCCTCACTGGCACTGATCATCAACTGGGGTATTTGACACATGGGAAAAAGGCAGAAACGTACTCACGTAGTAAACGGCAGTAGACGTTTTAGATTCATACTGGTGTCTAATCTTAACTTAAGGCGACGTAAAAGATGCATTCGCTCGTACAGTAGAAGAATTATAGGCCTACCCGGTCAGATAAGAGTTAGCCATTAGGAAACGGAAAAACAACGTCGTACCATATTGTGGTATAGAGATAGGGTGAAGGAATACCGAAGGGAAAAAAAGGGGGGAAGAGGGAGTTGCAATACGAGGTAATTGGTTGGTACAAAGAGGTCAACAATATAGCCACTGCTATACAGCAGTAAATAGGCGATAATACGTGGTTAACAATATGCGACGTTACAAGTAAGGAAGGTCGGAGACAATAGGAGTGGAAGTAGTATTGTTACAGACAGGGAGGCAACAACAAAGGCTTTGGCCAAAGACTAACAATTTACATTGTGTCGTAAGCTCTCTTATCGTTATCATAAGTAAAAGCAACCTTGTGAATGATCGCAAAAACGCCGACTTAATCGATCAATCCATCACCCCTTCATAAAGAAGGGAGGAGACAAGAATCGCACCATAAGAGCACTAAATACTCCTACACTCATCACCCTATTATATATTCCTAATAATATAGAATCCAGCAGTGGAGCGATAGAAATTTATAATCGCTACTGAGTGAAATGTTGCCTCACATTCTCAATCCTTAGTTGGATAGGCAATTTTTTTTTCCCAATTGACTTACGGTAGCGGCTTTTTCAGGACAAACTCCCATAGGATTTCTTGCGTGGATTATAAACATCGTTCTAATACCATCATAAAGAAAGGCAACATCTGAAATATAGGAAAAAATACAAATGATTGCGTAAACATCTTTCACTTAACCATTAATTGGCTAAATTCAAGTTATGCGTATTTGTAACTTGAACGTTAATATTGATGCATTACTTTTTTTATTTTCTGATCATTTGGTGTATTATGAATAATTCTAGAAGAACTATTAAAGAACTACAAAATATAAAAATATTTTGTACTACTTTCTGTTGTTCATATATCTAAACCATTGTAACTGCAGTGACCAAACACTAAATTCTAACTATGTTCAGGAGCTACTAAATGCACACATGTCCGTAAGACTTGGGTGTGTTCATATTTAACTATCGCTTCATATTTTGTTCCTTGTAACAAGGACGTCTGGGACAGATGTTGTGGGTTTTGTTTCGCGGATCCAACTGTTGATTCAACACATAGAATCCTGTTTGAACGAGCAACGCTAATATTCTACCACTTAACACCACTTAGGTGAAAATTGTTTTGTAAGCGCGGATAGGTATATTTTCAACTCTTCCCTTACTGCCATAAGCCCACAAGTCACATTTAAACAACAGAATTTTAATTTTCGACTTTGTAATTCGATGCTTCATCACTTATGAAGACAACAAAGCACAAGAGTGTACAGTACGCAATGAAAAATTATGTAAAATGGTTCTTTAATTACAATAAGAACTCAATGAGACAATAATAAAGAGAGGCAACCACTTCAGTTTACTTGCCTGGCGCCATGTTGAATATGACGTTATCAAAACCACAAAACTACTGGAAGATTATTAAAAAGATGAAGCCATCATTGCATGATATAGAAATTTTTCACAGTGGTAGTTGGCCTAACGGTATTAATTGTGTTTGCGTATGCCTCAAGGCCCAACCTAATTTTTTCGTCATTTTCTTTATATAATATTTTCTTTATATAGTCTTTTCTTTACAATTCTTATGTAACCCCTGCATAATGACCATCGTATTTTTTTCTAATGCTGACTCGCGGTCAAGCTTACCTTTGCGGAGAGTTCTGGAGCCTTGTATCACATAGAATGATGTAGGGGCAAGTACTCCATGTAAGGTACAACATGTTTCTGGTTTAGCCCAAAACAGAGCTATGTTGATAGTCCACCAAGATTAGAAATGTAGGTAGCAAAGAATAAGAATTGTACAACTGGTCTGAGTCCTCATGAGAAGCAATCGTGCCCGAAATAAAGTGTTCGCAGGGGAGGCGAATGGCTGTGTCAATAGTCGAAGTTTGTTCTAGATACTTTTTTGATGCCACATTTTTCCAAAAATTTGTTAACCGTTTGAAATAGGCCGGGCAAGAACGGTAGACAGGTCCATTGAAGGGGTGGGGGAAGGGTGTAGGTTCACCACAAACCTGAATACTAGCAGAATTGGGCAACGCTGGGCACGCTTTTCAATGATCTCATGAACGAGAGATGGTGGGTAACCATTCGTGGCATATTTGTATCGGATGCGCTCCAGTTTAATTGTCTAGTTTCCCACTTTAGTAACTAGACAAATCTAAGAGGGTTCGTGTCACTTCCGCTGTCAAAATTCCCCACAGGCCACTTGGAGGGTGGGCCGATTGGTATTGTACTGGTGAGGAAAGTTTGAGATGGTTTCAAGTAGTAGGAGGTAGTGATGGTGTGAAGAAACCTGTCCTGCAGAACCGGAATATCAAGGAATGGGATCAAGCCCTCTTGGTTTTTGGATTCGCCTGTAAACTGGAGAGATAGATGGAACAGACTTAAATCTTGAAGGATGCGAGTATAGGTTATCAGCCACCTTTCCGAGGAGTGAGATGTAACAATGCCGAGCCCGCAGGGCCGAGCCATTGTTGTATCTCTCCGAGGAAAGTGGCTGATAACCTATTTATCACCCAATTTCACGATCTCAGTCCGACAACAATAGCACAGCACGAACACAACAAAGAATGAATCGTGCTGACGTTCTTTTGGTCAGAAAGGTCGACAATGCGACAAAGGCGTCATTGTCGGCAGCGTTGTTATTCCTTCCTTAGTAAAAGGTTCTGTGCTCATGTTTATTCATTGTAACTCGATTCCGAAGTGCCCCACAACCGTTCATACCGCGGAAACTCAACGACGAACGGCCCCTTCAGACAACTTCTCTTAAAATTCTTTTTAGGAGAAGTTGTTTGAAGGGGATATTCGGCGTTGAGTTTTCGCGGTATGAACGGTTGTGGGGCACTTCGGAATCGAATGAAAAATACATGAATACAGTCAGAAAACCTTTGTTGGCTAACTGGGTATTTGTTCGTTGTGCGATGATGGGTTCTTTCGGAATCTGGAACAGTTATGGGTAAGACAATAAACATGTAATTATAGGACGGAGAGCCAAATGGGCTCGATTAGTGATACATAAACGTATACTCAATGTGAAATAATTATGGCTTAGGTTTAATTCAAGTTGATACGCTCCACATTTAATAAATAAATTAAAAATAATGAAAACCATGACAGACGTTTGTCTGATAATGGCCATAAATTAGAAAGTTAACTAGATATACCGTCTCACTTCTTCCCGTCCTAAGCGGGACCCTAGCGGTAGGTGCGGCTACTAATACCTCTGCTAATGCTTTTTCCTTCCAAGCAGCTCGACAACAAAGCATTATCGGCGGTAGTAGTAGCCGCAACTACCACTAGGGTCCCGCGTAGGACGGGAAGAAGTGAGACGGAATAGCTAGTTAACTTTCTAATCTATGGAATGGCTAGCATTAGACTTTGACACGATTTTTGCAGAGTGGCGGGGGGGGGGGACACGAGAAACGGTAAGAGCGTAAGAGCGGACAACGGAGTCGAGTAGGGTGAGAGTTACCCACCAAAAAAGTTTGCACTGTTCAGACTGACGAGGTGAGCAGAATCTGTTCTAAATTTTAATCAAGGCAGTGACGTCGTTAGTAATTTTAAATCGTAAATAACCTTTACAGTTTAGTGTCATAATGTTTTCGTGCTACAAGAAAAAAATACATAAAATGAAAGCATTTTTTTCTTGCTTGAGAAAAACAATCTCTTTACGGTGCTGTTCTTAATTTTAATCAAGGCTGTAACGTCCTTTTTAACATCTGGAGCAAGCATGATGTTCTTTAATTCATAAAAGCAGGCGTGCTATCCAAGAGTAGGCGTGATATCCGATTTCACTCCTTTCTTTGCATAAAATCCTAAACCATTGTTGCAATATCGTCATGTTCCATTGTTAAAGGAGGACTGAGATCGTGAATTTGGTGTTAAGAAATGTCATCGATTGTATGGCGACACAAAAAATGTAATCCACGTACCTGCCTCAAATATAAATGGTAGTTGCATTTGAGTGGTTTATTAACTTACCCGGGCGTCGAGCACCACGTTTCACAGAAATGTTGAGACGTAGGAACCAGCAGGAATGATGTCGTTATGCAGTGATTATGCAGTCACGTAGGTTTTATTGTCAAGTTTATACCTTTTTATAAGTGTTCATTGGCTGTCTACTGTTCTCTCTTATGCCGTGTTGTCTTCATAGGTGACCAAGCAACGAATTAAAGTCGAAAATTAAAATGTTGTTGTGATGACATGACTTGGGGCTTATGGCAGTCAGGGAATAGATGAGAACTGGTGTTGTGTCTGGTGGCGAACTACGCCATTTCATCTCCAGTCGGCCTTGGCTTGGAGAAATCATTTGTTTACATCTTCACTTACCTTCACTTCACTTACCAAGTTGCTACACGGGACGTGGAGCACGGTCAGCATTAATGCTGCCTGTTGAGCTATGTTTTACTACCTGCAGGAACAGATGTAAGGTGAGGTAATCTGTAACGTTTCATGAATATACCAGTTACAGGTGTAAAGTATTGGTGCTGCTCTTAAGTCCAGAACTTGAATAGAAATTTGAAAGCCGTTTGGCGCTTTCCGATTCTCGCGCCTTCCAGTCTTTAAATAGGCCTTCACCATGACTGACAAAGCAGAATTAGAAAGCAGTGTTACGGCCTGTGTCAAAGCACTCCTAAATACAAAGGAATTTGTTGCCATGATTGTTGGTGCAATTGTGGAAACAATCACGGAAAAAGTTGTAAACGAACTGAAAACTTCAGTGGACTTAACACCGTAAAAATAAAGGAATTGGAGCAAGTAGTCGAGCAGCAGCGCCAACACGTCGCTGACTTTGAGCAGTCACTTGCTGAGCGCGCCGATGAGCTGGAGCAGTATGAACGAAGGAACAGCCTACGTATCTTTGGTATTGATAAAAAAAAAACGGAACGTTAAATGTTAAGAGTAAGGGTCTAGAAGTCAAAACCTACAAGGAACACGGACAATCTTTGACAGTCAGGGTCTAGGTGTAAAATTTTGTCAGTAAGAGGCTGGTAAGCATTAGACCCTTACTACCCGGTGGTTAGCTTAGTTCTAGTCTATTCGGACAGAACGTGTGTATGAACGGTTGTAGCAGGTTTTCTTTGTTCTTAGAATATCGTTAAGGAACTTTAGGAACATAATTTCTTGTGAAGTTTCGCATTTTGTCTTTTGATGCTTTAGAATTTTTTATTATCTTTCGTACATTATGGTAGAGGATAACCAATAATGCTCTCTGCTGCGAATATGCTGTCTTGTTACTAAATCGAAAAAAAGTTTCAACCTAAAGCAAAGCAGGAAACGCATCCCCACTAACACTGGACTTGCTTAATGATTTATCAAGCCAATTTTATAAATCCAAGAACTTTCTTTAAAGCTACCTTTATACTAATTTCACAGATTTTAAGGTAACTGATGACAACCAATAATCCTCATTACTGTGTATGTTCTGTCATGTTACCAAACCGAAAAATAAACTGTTCAACATAAAGCAAAGCAGAAAACGTACACCATACTACCACTGGATCCTCACATCAGTCTTTATAGGATGATTTACAGTTTTTCGCCAAAATATATTTACTGCTTTCGTATTCTTAAGGACGAAAGCTGGCCACCGGGTAGTAAGGGTCTAATGCTTACCAGCCTCTTACTGAC
>JAHWFP010212067.1:0-25083 GCA_023313725.1 Lithobius niger | reverse complement strand
TATTAAATACTGTTTTAACTGACTGAAAATAATTGGCCGAGCGAGAAAGACTTAATGATATCTGATGATATCTCGAAAACCAGTAGAAGGATTTTCATGAAACAAAGACTGAATTGCATATTATATTTTTCTGCTGAATATTGCATGTTATATAGGTATAGAAATATAGCATGTATCATAATAAGCAACCCAGTTTTTGTTTCATTCAATTCTGTCCAGTACTTTTGGAGATATCAACATATTTGTTCAGCGTCACATACACATTAATCTAGCAACTTTTTCCGTATAACGAAGGCGTTTTTTTTGACCGGAACTGTACCTTTCTATGTTTTCGGTGTAGCTCTTCCGATCGTTTGTCGTCTTCCTGTTGTGCTTTATGGACAACGCATAATTTGGTGGTTTGATTGACTGGGGCAGTTTTTTTTATTATCGTAAAAATCGGGGAAATGGCAAATAACGTTCCCTTTCGACTAAGCCTATTTTTAAGCCTACTTAGATGGCAGTGCCATAGCCATTAGCAGTGCCATTAGCTCTGACCATATTGAGGCAAATTGTAATTGTTCGATTGTTAACTTGGGGTTACCTAAAGGTGTTGTTACATAAAATTTTCATTGAAGTCGTCAATTTCTTTAATTAATTTGATATTAATTACACGACTGGAAACGCGTCACCACATGGCCACCCGTTTACGATAAGTTGGCAACTTTGTCACTAGCAGTTCCATTGCCGGAAGTGACTCGCACTTCGAAAGTGAAGAACATTTCAAAAGGTCGTTTCTTTACTGTTGCCACAGTAGTCTCCTTTGATGCGTGATCATTCCCAAACAGACACTTCAAGATCTGCATCCTGCATCAGTGAAACTTCCAGGAAGTCATCGGTGAAAAGAAAAAAAAGAGACCTTGGTAAGCAATGCTGTGCACACACACACACACACAAAGATAAGTCCAAGAAATATGCGTAAAAAATGTGTGTAACAGGTCGTTACAGGATGTGGCTCGATCCCGTACTGTGCACAGCGACCATATTCTGCCTCGCTGTAATTCTAATTCTCCGTCTCGACTGTCAAGAGGTCAAAGTGAAGTCCTGACATAGGAGTTGGCTTGTCTTCATGACCCACGTTCAGGTAATAAGGCACACGATGAGGAGTGCATGGGTCGCCAGTCCTGGACCGACGCCGTAGCTGATCGACAATGATGGTCAGCAGTGCATGGCGACGACTGTATGCAAAGAACAATTGGTCAGCGCGACGTTCTCAGGACCAGACGTTCGTGGATCTGTGGCGTCTGTGCAGTGTGCATGACATTTGCCATTGTCGGATTGTGGTCCCTGGTGGTAGTGGCAACAAGTGCTTGTACTGTAGGAACTGAGTGAGTCGGTTGCCTTCTCTAGGGTAGTTGAACATTTTGGTTTTGCAAAGGACTGGTTGAAAGTTTCTCCTCGGTTTCAAACCAATTAGTAAAATAAAAGTGCCACCTGACTGGCAAAACCCCACAAAGACATAAAGAACCGCTAATTTTATATTTTAGCCTATATCTTGGCCTTGTTCACCTAAAACAAATGATACACGAAATGAAACAACAAACGTTATGAAAAAGACTTACATGCCGCAAGAACAGTGAATACTTACAAAAAAAAACATATATAAAACATGAATAAAACGAGCTTGAGCTCCCTTACAGGCTACAACACCCACCATTTTGTGCAGTGATGCCAGCACCAACACTTTCAAATATGATTAACTGGTAAACAATTAAACCAACTTCTCCATCTTTCCATTTCGTTGAAATTTTTCAGTGTTCATAATTCGTGTCTCATTAGCTGCAATTGTGTATTCTTCTAATTTCAGTCTGATTTTGTCAATAGGTTCTTGAAAAAACTCACCATTTTACTTTGGATGTTTGTATCAATAAAATACTTATTCAAAGACGCTCAAATGCAAAAAGGGAACAAAATACTTCTCAGTATTGCGATATGCTAAAAGCGAATTTTCGACAGGCTGATATGACTGAAACGAGATGTGCTGTTTCAGTCCTCCTGTCATCATCAGGCTCTCCTCGTGCGAGTTCTATTCACATAACTGCCTATTCACATAAGGGCAGTTATGTCAGGAGCCTATAGAAAACAACTAGGAGCGCGTCTCTGTAACTTCGACTACAGTCTTAAGTCAGGAGCGGCTACAGTGGTGTACAAATTTGTTAGCAGAGATCGCCACCTGCATGAGATGATTAGAGGTGTGCGTCACGTTCTCAAGGCTAATTTTAGGTCCTTTGTTTCTAAACAATAAGTGTTTAACATGGAAACAATACCAAAGTAATAATAAAAAACTAAACAAACAGACAATCAGTTGTTCTTAAGTTGCTCTAGCCAACGATAAAATAGAGCGTTGCTTTCGTAGCACACGTCTGCTTCGCGTGCTAAGTTTCAGTTTCGATTTTAGACAACTTGGCGCAGGCGCAGTATTGTTGCTCCTTCTGGCGTTAGTACATCGTACTAAATTAAGCTCTCGCCTAACATCGACCAGCTACACACGCTCCTAGTTGTTTTCTATAGGCTCCTGGTTATGTGAATAGACTTCGCACAAGGAGGGCCTGATGATGACAGGAGGACTGAAACAGCACATCTCGTTTCAGTCATATCAGCCTGTCGAAAATTCGCTTTTAGCATGTCACAATACTGAGAAGTATTTTGTTCCCTTTTTGGATTTGAGCGTCTTTGAAGAAATATTTTATCAATAGGTTCTGTATATAAAATGCTAGTCACTGTGTCGGTAACCAGAAGTCTGACGAAACTCCATTTACGATAGTAACAAAAAAAAGCTGTCTAGTGGAACCTTCGATCGGTGGATGCGTTCAGTGCCCAATTGGTGCGCTACGTTGTGTTTTCTAATAGTAAGAGTAGCCAGCAATAGACTTTGCATGGAGGAACAAAAACACTTTCATTAGCCACTACCTACTGGGATGGGGATGATTCCAGTGAAGGTGGAAGATTAACAGAATTTGTGATAGTGGCAGTTTTATTGGGAAGTATTGGAGGAAGACTTTTTGCCTCGGAAGAAAGAATGAAACATGGCATAAGGGGGTACTTGGTAAGGTGTAATGAAGGCGTATCCCTGATATGCATACTAGCTTCGGATTCTGTGCTCGACACACCTCCGATTGGACAAAGTCGGCCTAAATTGAAAGGATGTGATATTACAGATAGTAAGAAACAGAATTTTAATTCTAAAATTAGTTTTTACTATCCAAAAATACTTACCTTCAGTTTGAACCCTCCCACCTTCCTCGCTCTAGAGTGACCCACGGTGTTAGCAAGCGATTGTGATAGGCTGATGGTACACTACGCATTGTTCGGGAATGCAGTAGCGTACCACCAGGTGGAAGTCTATGCATTGCTGAAAAATTATTTTTAATTTGAGCGTTAAATAAAGCAATTTAAGCCTAACAGAAGGTAAGTATTTTAGGATAGTTAAAAAACTAATTTTAGAATTAAAATTCCGTTGTTCTGTTTTTCTGCTTTGTTGCGTAAGAGTTGTAAAGGGTAGGAAAAAAATCTCTCTTTCTCTGCTCGGAAAATGTTTGGTACTCCGGCATTATAATGACATTTGTGGGTATTGTTTTAGATTATATTTATCAGGCTCACTAAAAGCTGATTCATTCACTAAATGATTACTGTAGTGTGCAGTCTGTAAAAACCCTTAATCTAGCACTGAATCGATTTCACTTGTGTACAAATGCAAGATTTGTGTTTTTTTCTGGAACTTCTAATATCAAAATAAACTTTTATTTTTTTTGTTTTGAAAAAACCGTAACAGCTTTACACTCCATCCAGAAAGCTGTGCTTTATAGAAAAAAAAATTATTTGGAGAACTGTGTAAACCATTTAGTGTGCCACAGTGTCTAACACTGTTTTATTCAAATTCAAAAGTAAACCAAAGCTACACAGTTGTACATTAATGACATCGAATTTTGAATACTTCAAATACTACTTACGTACGAAGGACAATACGCAAAATTCCATACTGGCAAGAACGATATAACAATTCTTGGCGAATTTTCGATAGATCAATTTGCTGTTGATGGAGAAACCTAGCCAACTTTCATCTTCAAGCACGTAATAAAACTCCAAACACTATCACATATTTACAGTCCATTAGAATTTGAAATTGGCGTTAACTTGGCCTCCGATATTTGCAAGGTATATACAATGAAGTTGTGCGACGCTCATGCACTGCCTCCGTTTTATTTTGAAGGCCGTGATTCCACGTTTTTCTCGGACGGCCTCTGAAATCAGCATCTAGTAGGAACTAGATTGAAGGGTTAGACAGAGGCAGTGCATGAGCGTCGCACACCTTCACTGTATATGCCTTGTAAATATCAGAAGCCAAGTTAACGCCGATTTCGAATTCTAATGGACTGTAAATAGGTGGTAGTGTTTGGAGTTTTATTACGTGCCTGAAGATGAGAGTCGGCTAGGTTTCTCCATCAACAGCAAATTGACTATCGAAAATTCGCCAAGAATTGTTATATCGTTCTTGCCAGTCTGTAATTTTGCGTATTTTCCTCCGTACGTAAGTCATGTCGTCTGCTACGTTCCAGAGTATGAATCTAGACGTTTTTAAAAACTTCAAATATTGTACTGAATTCTGAGCACAGATGTAATCCTCCTGGTAGATGCCATTGTTTGTGCAAAGAAGGTTACTTTCTATTGTTTAAATAGAACTACGTTGTATTGTTTAATTTTGCACGAAGGTAACTGGCTTAACAATGCCAAGAACATAACATTGGAGTTTTGTCCAGGAAAAAGAACTGCATCAGTAATTGTGAGGCAAAAAAGTGTTTAAAATTCTACGTTGACTACTGAAATGATTTGTTAATTTCGTTAATATTTCATTCATTTACTGTTTTGGTATTTTATTGCTACTTACAGCTTGATTTATGTGTACTATCTTACACAATAAAATGTTATATGTTTGCACCTATGCATTGTTGTTTTCTTCAGACATCCGAACTTGGAATCACGGAACATATCGAAGGAGATGAATGCAAATTCGGTTTATGGACAGGTCGAGCCCCCATATCAGACTACAAAATAATTCTCAAGGTAAGAACTTTTAACAGGCTGTTGAATCAAAGTCCGTACTATTTTTTCATGGCCTGCTTTGGATTTTCATTTCAGACCTAACGCTTTCATTTCCGTTTCTTTTGATTTTATATGACACAATTAAGCCTACACCCTGTTGATTTTGTGACCAATGGCATATATTTTCCGCTTCCCTCACTTTTCCTTTTGTGGGTATTTTCTAGTAGTTGTGGCATCAAATGTGTTCTAACCAGTAATCTACGTCATCAGTATAACTGTCTGATAATTCGCCAATCTAAACTTAAATCTAAATTGGAATTCGGCTTTAAAGAACAGTTAAAAGGACATTCCTCCCAACGCCATTTTTCTCGATCCTCCACTTGCTAAAAATCCGTTTTAAAATGTGGCGTCTAGGAGATTTTCTGTTAAATAATTGTTAACTTTATTTACTGCGTCCCGCAGTATATGATCCTTTGCGTGCTTATACAATATCCATGGCATTTCATCTCTGTGTGTGCATGTACTAATTTGCTAATAATTACCATGAGATTAAAAATCTAAAAGACTAAAGCGGTAAAAATTAATTATTCCAATAGATAGCCGAAGCAAAATTATAAGACACTAGTGTAGAAAATTATAAATTGTGATGTTAAAATACGAGAATGATTCTGGTTTGTGACGACACAATTAATGCATTCATGCTGGTTCGTCTATTAGATACAATGCCAACTGAGACAGTAGCTGCGTTCTTCACTGCGAGGAAGGCAGCTACTGTCTCAGTTGACCTTGGTAGTGTTGTATGCGCGGAAGGCGATCAGCTCGTGGCTGTTATAAGGCATGCGGAATGTTATAAGGCAGGCTGGGTGTACCTTTAAAATACAATTAAAGAACAAAGGAATTCGGCTATAAAGAACAGCTTGCGACAACCTAAACATTCAAGTAGTGTTATACTTTTTTTCCAATGTATCTCGAGATTACAAAGAACTCTTCTTTCTCTTCCTCAAGCTTTGTTACTTGTATCTGGTATCAACTATTTGCTGCTGGAATGTTGTCTGCAAGCAATTAGCTGTCATGTAACCCAGCTCTCCCTTTTTTTGTTGTTTTTGTTTTTTGTTCTCGCCTGTATCTCACTCGTAAAAAAGAAACATTGGCGCAAAGCTGCAGAGCTCTGTCTAAGTGTTAACGAATTACCAGAAAGTCATTAATAAATTTTTGTTTCAAGAGATTACTCAACGGAACAGTGAAAATAGTGGTGTTGGTGAAGGCTTATAAAAACTAATGTCCTCCTTTTCTCTCAGGCTTCTTCATTGGAGACGAAGCAGTTATGGGTGAAAAAGTTGCGGGAAGTGATTCAGGAGACGTACTTCAGCTCTGCTTTGCCACTTAATCTTCCCAAGTCACCTGCCAAAGGGTCCAATAAATCTATTAGCAACAGGTCAAGCAGGTAAGTTAATGGTTTTTATTTCCATGGTCCACGCCAATATGTTTTTAGTAATTTGGACTGCTTAAAAAAAGAAAGTTGGTTCTCGGACCTTCTTCTTAAGAAATTTGTGTGAGCAGTTGGAATTTTTTATTTTATTTTTCAGCCTATTTCGTTTTATATTTCAGAGAATTTTTTTTTACATTTTCGTTAAAATAAAAAATACTACCTTGTAGTTCGGTTACCATGTTTCCATAAAATTATTTAATTGCAAGAATGGCAATTTTATATTTGTAGTCGTCGGTACGAAAATATCTACTACCTGTAAATTTATTGCATTCAGTTCCTGGGTGCTCTGTTTGGGTCGTGAGGTTTTTTCGCTCTCTAGATCTGGCCAGTTGCGCAACCCTATTGTGCATGCGTCATGCGCAGCCCTCCTGTAAAAGTGTTCGTCTCGGGTCTGGCCGCCATCTCTTATCCTCAAGCTGTCGTCGAAGACGCATCGCTCCATCTCTCTCCTGCTTCATCCTTCGCTCGAAAGATCCTTCACCTGAAAGAACGCCGAACATTCCCTCATCTCAACGAAGACATCGAAAGAATATTTTTCGCCCTGCTCCTCATTACGGAAGAAATCTTCTCACAGACGTTACTTCACCAACATCTTTCGTCGAAAGAATCCTCCGTCGTAAGAAGATCCTTCATCAAAAGATCATCGCTTCAAGGGGTGGAACCACATCTGGCTGACTATGCATGCACCCGACGGCATCCCGCAAGACTCCGTTTCCTCCCGCCACCCCCCTAATGTTGGAACCAAGCATCGTAGCTCTGCCTTCTCCCTCACCGCCTAGAATGCCTTCAACTTCGGCAACAGAAATTCTGTCAATTCTCCTGTCGGCATCACCGCGCCCATGCGGACAGCGCTTTCCTTCACTGCCTCCCTCGTCCTCTCTTTCAGCTTCGCCTTCACCATTTCCACCGTCTCACAAAGCTCGAAGGCATGTGGAACCGCCGACTCGCAGCCATCAACAGCCGCTGGATCTTTCGTTGACCGCTAAAAGAAGTCAGCAGCTTTCAGCAAAGGAAATACATCGTCTCATCGACCGATCAATCATAGAATTCACTATAAAGCCAAACCTTCGGCCCCTGCACCACCATCCTCCTCCCACACCAAATCTTACATCCAAGAGTGATATCCTCTTCAGACAACGACTCGTTAAGGAAGGGAAAACATGACACCGACCCAACCGTCAAGGCAAAAAAACAATGCTCGAATTTTTCACCAATTAACTTGGAGATCTTTCGCTGCCCTGTTCATGCATCTTCATCCCTGCGACTCGACCTCATGCCCGACGATTTCTTGGACGCCACTTCTGCATTGGAAGAAAGCCGTCAGCCAACCCACCAGGTCAACTTCGAACAACAGCCGCTCCCTATGAAGATTCATTACAAGCAGAAAATGACCCCTCCGCCATCCTACTCTTCTATCTCCTTAAGACTGTGGAAGCCATTGTACCGGACGATTTCCTCTACAAACCGGACCCTTCTCAACAGCCAACGAAGAACAGAGGTCTTGCAACCGGGCTCTTCATCGGCCTAGGGACAAAAACCACAGGAAACGTGCAAAAGCCGGCCAGTCAACAACTCCTCTGACGGCCCTTCTTCGAACTGGCGGATCCCATCTCGGCAAACGTGAACCATTGGAACTCGACAAGGACCCGCCTCCCCGAGACCGAGCCATGAAACCTGGTTCTATCGTTCGTCTGGTGACAGTACAGCCAATCCTCGCCACTTCGAAACTTATCAACAATCGGAATTTCTTGCCAACGAAGCCAAAATCGATTTTAGAACCGCTTTGTTCATCCCAAAAAAGGCCGACGTACACGCTGCTGTATTAAAAGAAAACGACAAAACTCTCCGCCTTGGCCTCAGAGCCGCTTCACAGGCTGACGTTTTAGCTACGGCCATCAACGCCCTTTGTGAAAGTCTTGCAACCGAGTCAAGCTATCACAACATGAAGTATATTCATTTCCTCTTTTTTGCACATTTCAAAAAAGTATCTTTCACTGCCTTTTATTCCTTCAACTGGTTCACAAAAGCCTTATTCAATTCAAGCCTCTTGCTTCAGGACATCGCCTTTAACACCACCTCAAACCTGAAAGCCTCAACCAAGCACATTCTTCGGAACCAACCTCTTTATGAGTCCGACACACTCTTCAGGGGACCCATCCCAACTCTCGCGCCCCAATTGGACATCTCTCGTTAGCCGAAACCTCAGGCTCCGAAGAATCCATCAAACCAGTTTTTCAAGAAACCAGCCATCCTCAAAAATCCCCACTTCGATATACCAGCCCTCTCAGCATTCCCAATCGAAATCATCTCAGGCTCATTCTCACCAAGGCACTACCCCAAGAAGAACAACAATACAATACGGAGTATAACTCCCGACAGACGCAGCAAGTACTCCTCTGCAAGGAACAAAAGCAGGTGCCATTGGCAACAATGACACTCTGTGCAATCTCCCTGTTAGAGGCCTTCTCGAACACTTTCGACCGGTAAAGCAACTCATCACAACGAACAAGACAATCCTATCCATCATTTATCTAGGCTTCCAACTATCATTCCTTTCAAAACCCCACTTGGCAACGTCACCTCCATGGAAATACGCAACAAAGCCCAACACCCACCTTTACCCTAGAAGTAAACGAACACTTAAGGAAATCCGCAATACGCCAGTGCCCGGATCCTTCGAAGCCTGGCTTTTACAGCGCCATCTTTCTAAGGCCGAAGAAGTCCGGAAGCGAAAGAATGATCTTCAACCTCAAACCACTCAACAAATTCGTGAACAACCAACATTTCAAAATGGACTCTCTGGACTCCATCCATCTTTCGCTAAAACCCAATGAATGGACCATCTTCATAGGTCTCGAGGACGCCTACCTTCTTGTCCCACTCCATCCCGATGTCCTTCACCACTTCCGATTCATGTACAAAAACAACATCTACGAGTTCCAATGCCTTCCATTAGGCCTAAATGCTGCACCATGGATTTCACACTTGTCTTAAACCCCATCGTAACCCATCTCCACCATCACCAGATCATCGCAAACGCTTTTCTCGACGTTTGGCTTCTCAGCAACATCGGCAAGTTTCAGCTTCTTCAAAACATGTCTTAGGCCACGCAAAAAAAATTGTTTGGTTTACGGGCGAGGTTGCAAACTGAAGCAGCAGGCAACCAGGCATTTTATTTTATTTTTTATTTTATTCAACTGACCACATTTCTTTGACGTGTACCTAGCTCAAGACTGAAACCGCTTGCAGTCAGCCTAAAAAAGTATAATAAGCTCCTAATATGTTATCATATTATACTCATAAATGTCGTCTAGTATAAAAAATATTTTTGTTTTTGCCAAATAACTTAGTGGTTTGAGCTAAAGGCTTGAAATTAGCACCATTGAATAGCTCGTTTCGAGCCTGTTTAAAATGGTATACTGGAATGTCAAAAACGGTCAAAATTTGGCGAAAATATGATTTTTAGTGGGTGGACCAAGATTGAGATAAAATATTTTGACCCGCGATAATTTAAGGCACCCGTACGTGCCTGTAAACCAAACAATTAACTTTTCGTGGCCTTACACCATGATTCTTCTAAACAAGCTGGTATTCAGCATCAGTCTAAAAAAATCAAGACTCCTTCCGGCTCAAGCATTCACCTTCCTCGGAGTCAATTTCAACCTGTCATCGGCCACTGTAAAACCTTCGGACGAAAGTATAGAAGACCTTCACCAGCACTGTCTCTCCTTCATGTAATCAGAGACCCATTCCCTGACATCTCTCAACTCACTCATAGGGGAAATGGACTCGATGGCTGGACTAGTACCCTACGGCAGATGGATGACGTGACCTTTTCATCATTTCAGAATCGACAACTGGGGAACGATTCACCACTGTCAAATGCCTCCAAGCCAACAGACATCAACTTCCCCTGGGAAAGCTTACGCTGGTGTACAGACAGACACAATCTTTCAATAACGGTCCTCCCACATGAACCCCCACCGGACCTTCATCTCTTAACAGACGCATCACAAATAGGTTGGGAAGCCTACATCCAACATCACGAAGTATTTGGAACCTGGCCTCCCGACACGAAAGATCACATCAACGTCTGGAAATCAAAGCCATTTACAATGCACTCGTTCATTTTCAGCACCTTGTAGCAGGCAAACAGTCCAAGTTCAAACCGACAATACCACTGCAGTGGCCTACATTCGGAAAGAGCGTGGACCTCTGCCCCCACTCTTATGCCTCATCACATCAGACATCTTCAGGTTTTGTCAAGATCTTAACATCACCCTCCAACCACTTCACATCCCTGCCAACCGGAATGTAATAGCAGATGCCCTCTCTAGCAACAAACCACCTTCAGAGGACTGGACTGTCAAGACCTCAATCTACGAATGTCTCCTGGGACAAACCTATGATTGACCAATTTGCCACGAGGCACAATGCCAAACTTCCTCCATTCTTCAGCCCAGTCCCGGACGAACTAGGCTGCGCGATGGATGCCCTGAATTTTCCTTGGAAGAACCTTCACGCTTACCTCTTTCCTCCGTTCAAACTTCTACCAACGGTCCTCCTGATGATAGAACAAACCGAAGGCCTCTTCCTTCTGATCGCACCAAACTGGCCAGCGGTTCCCCCAATTTGTAAACCTCCTCATCGATCTTCCAAGAGAACTTCCAGACCTACACAGCAGAAGGGAACCAAACTCCACAATCTTGCACCTGTACGGGTGGCTACTATCATCAGACTCGTCAAAAAAAAGCAGGAATTTTTGAAGAACAGGCCGCTAGAATTGCCAGCAGAGCCATTAGGGACTCTATCAACAGACTCTATGACAGTCATTGGAAACGATGGGTTCACTGGTGCAACCGAAAGAAGATAAATCCAATCAATCCTCCTTTCCCGGAACTACTATTCTTCTTCAACGATCTTTTTAAGGATGGTCTCAAAGGCTCCACGATTCTCGTCTAACGCCCAGCATTGAATTCAGTCTTCAAAGCGGCAGGGAACACTCATCTCCTCGAAGACTTTCGCATCTCATCTTTGATCAAATCTTTTCGAAATAGAACAACCATCAATCCACTGCACTTATCCGGAGTGGTACCTTCCTCTGGTACTTGAATCCCTCATGAAAGAACCATTTGAGCCAATCCAAACCTGTCACATCAATCGTCTTATAAGAAAGGCAGCCTTCCTAACCTCACTCCCCAGGAGCTTTCGATGCAGTGAAATGCAAACTCTATCAAACGATCCCGCCTACTGCTGCTTCTTCGACAACTGCAAATTCATCCATCTGAGACCTCGTCTGGACTTTCGTGCCAAGACACAGAAACCTTCAGAACCTTCGAAGTCAATCATCATTCCAGCGCTTATAAACATCATTGGCGACAAACCTGAAAGAACACTTTGCCCAGTTCGAGCCTTACGCTATTACAGCAAGCGGACAGGTGACTTTGAATGCTGCAAAGAGCGACTTCAACTCTTTCTGCCTTTCTCTAAGGGAACTAACGTCACATCGGCAGCCATGATCGCAAATTGGATCAAGAAGGTTATCCACGAAACCTATGACAACCAAAACAACATCTGCACCGACAACAACATCATAGTGACAGCACACAAACTCGGGGCACTTTCAACCTCATGGGTGTTTCACAACCGTCTCCATCGCTGAAGTCCTACAAGCTGCTTCATGGAGAAGTCAAACTGTCTTCACAAGTCACTACTTCAGGGACATGACAAGACAGGATGTGTCGTCCAACCCGTATTTCATACAGAAACGAAGACCTCCAGAAGACGGATGCAAGACCTCTAGGCCACTTGAAGACCTCCAGAAGACAGAAGCAAGACTCCATCTCTAACAAAAACGGTCCTTTTCAGGGCCATCATATTTTACGAAAGAGAATCATTGTCTCGTCTGACTGGAACGTCCACTGGTATTTCTGGCTCTGGTGATATGGACAAAGATCATCCATCCAGAAAGTACAATAATAGTACAATGCGAATTTGGATGGAATCCCCGCGTCGGATGAAACCCTACCTTTGTACATTAAATTAAATAGTTGGAAAGGGGGCATTGCAGTCTTCCAAGAGGTACAATGAGTGTAGTATTGTAATAAACCAGAGCTTGTCATCTAGGAGGGGCGACGAGGGAAATAAAGCACAATATCAACATTCGTTATTGCTCTCTTTTCAACGAGGGGGTGGTCGCTCATGGGTGATGACGAGTGAAGCTTCTGAAATTCTGAGTTATTCAACGATGTTCTAAGCATGCAAAACCTTCCTTACCCAAATTTGCTGCAGTAGACTGTCGTAGATCATTTTACTTTTAGTGAACATGTTTTGGTCCCCGGATGAACTTCTGTTTTCAATTACAGACCTCAGTTGATATGGGTGGCGTGCGCAACTGTGCACACGCACACTTTGTTCTAACTTTAGAATCCTGCTTATTCGAAAATTCAACATCTGGAAACTCTGTTCTACTGTCCCTACTGCAGTGGCTGTGTGTGTCGGGCTTGCTTAGTGACTGCTATGTGTGACTATACTACCTAGTACGCTTTGAAGAGGGGAAGGGACATCATCCCTCGTGTTCCATTATTGCAAGAGTCCTTAGCTCAGTCTCTACGTGCTTTGTGTTGGAGCAATTGAATCTACTAGATGTCATTTGCCCTGATCTCATCAGCTGCCCACCACTAGTCAACACTACTGTAGCATCTTCTGTTCCTTCTTTCAACTTTAAGGAGTCCGTTTGTCGATCTGTTTGCCACGAAATTCAGTACGAAGTTATCTTGTTTGTGTCTTCAGTCTGGATAAGTTGGCTTGGGGAAGAGATGCATTATCCCTGAACGCAGGGCTGCTTCTCATTCTTTTCTCAGTTCATTCTACTGTCTTTGGTGCTATGGAAGATCAAGCTCAGCAATTGGCTGGCATTTCTTCAGATATCCCCCCCCCCTCCTTTTCCCAGCCAACTTCCTGTGGTTTGCAGATTTCCTAACCGTTCTCGTGGATTTCTCCATGGCAAGGATGTCTTCGCTCAACAACTAGGGTCTTTCCTAAAACCTGGCCAACACTACCTCGGATTAAATTTGTGTACGACAAAACAAAACCTTTATGGAAAACCAATATTTGTCGAAATTCGTGAAGCTAGGTATACACCCATTGGCTAACGGGAGTAAACTTTGTGAAATGAGTGGACCTGTCCATTAGAATCTAGGCAACATTCTGATACCGAAACAAAGGCAAATCCGAAACCGAAACTGACGACGCATCCGAAGCAAAACACCGAACACACTCTAGAAACCACTACTGAAAGTGAAATTCCAGGAAAGGCAACCTCCATACGACCAGTCCAGACCCAAAATGCTCTTTACAAGAAGTATTTGAAAAGAAACCCACTTCCCCTCGATCATTTGTACTCTTTATGTAATCCCAGTTTCTCACTAAAGATGAATGGACATATTGGCACTCAGCGCCAAATTCATTCCAGTTTTTCAGCCCAGTTGACCCAAACTGCATGTTAACTTCACAGATAAGTAACAGTGGTCTACCGACATCACGCAAAACTCCACTGTGGAATTTTTGACAAACGCCGATGAAATCCATGCAACTTGAATCCTAACTAAATCAAAGCGATCCACTCACTTAGTAACAACCGCCGCATAACGATCACTAAGACAAACAAATCAAACATGGTGACAATTCTACTTACCCAGACACAGGAAAAATTCACACATTACCACCTACGAAGAACAAACTCGCATTCTTCTTAAATCTTCGGTGATGAGAATCGATCACCTTCATCAAAAATCTGCATTAGTTCCACAAAATCGCACGCTAAATCACCGAATTCAAACTTCGCGGTGGAAGGAGCATCACTTTGCGTGCTCCGCAGCGAAGTTTGAATTTCAATGACGTAATTTCACAGTAGCTCCATAAAAACGCACACTGCGTCATTGAAATTCAAACTTCGCTGCGGAGCACGCAAAGTGATGCGCCTTCCACCGCGAAGTATGAATTTCAATGACGTGGTGTGCTTTTTTATGGAGCTACTGTGAACTGCTGATCAAGGTGATCGATTCTTATCACTGAAAATTTAAGCAAAACTGTGTTTCTTACTACCTGCAAATACTAACTTCTGTAATACTAACTGCTGTAATCGTCCAGTTAGGCTCATTATAACTCAGCAAAAGGAGGACCAAGCCAAAAAGTCGATTGGTTCCTCACGCCAAGGCTTAAGAAGCCAAACTGGTAGAAGAAGCCTGTATGAAACCAGAACTAATACTCACTTTGTTTGATGTTCAGGCTTCTTCCCAAGCTGTCACACTCGTTTATCCTTAATCAGTTTGACCCAACTGCAGAGACGTGTTGAACAGCCAGAACATGAATTGGACCGAGAGTTGCTCAAAGCACTTCTCGTTAACATCTATGTAAACTTCAATGAGCCATGGTCCGTCGATCCTATTACCTTTGCTAACTTCCATTCTGCGTGCTTTGGACAATTATTATTATTATTATTATTTATTTCACAATCGGACCACAAAATGATCCATACATATATCAATTAATGTAGGTTTAACTGGCCTAAGCCATACAAATAATCTGGCAATTGCAAACCCAGCCAAAGCTAGCAAAAAAATAAAACAAAACGGTGTTTGTCGTCAACTACATTATGTCCCCATACAACACGGTATGCCACACATTCATGGTACTCCCTCTTTGACTAGCAAAGTGGGTAATCGTGTGTACAAGAGTGTTGGTGGACGCCAGCACCCCTGAGCGGAAGCCCCAAACTGCCTTCCTCCTGATAGCAGTAGTCGACAAAAGATTGTTCTCCACCAGCAGTTGACTGGTGCTTGACCATGCTGGCCGACAGTGGACCCGTATCACGGCATTATTGTAGCAAACACGAAGCTTGTTCATGCTGGCTTTTCTGTAGTCAATCCACAAGCTGCACGTGTACAGGCTGGCACAGTAAGCTTTCAGCAGGCGGTTCTTAACAAATCTGTCACAAGTGCCAAATTTAGCTGCAAGTGTGTTCCCAGCAATGCACAATGCACGACACTGCCGGCGAATGTCTGCGTCGTCACGTAGGTCCTCACTGATAATGTGCCCCAGATACCTAGCACTCTGAACAAATTTCACTAGCTTGCCAGCAAGGAAGATCTTTGGTGGTGTAAAGTTCTTCCATCCACGACCTTTGGGAACAACCACCAGGCAAACCGATTTCTCAGGGTTAAAACACAAATCCAGCTGAGCTGCAACGAATACACAAGTATTTAGTAACGTTTGAAGGGACTTGGCGGAGGGGCACAGAATAGCGAGATCATCGGCATAACAAATATTGTTCACACAGATGCCCCCCACGTGGCAACCAATGCCTTTCTCAGCAAGAGACTGACTAAATGAATCCATGTACACTCCGAACAAAGCAGGTGAAAGGATACTACCTTGTCTAACGCCATTGCAAACATGAAACCCCACAGAAACACAACCATTCCAACGAACGGACATCTCTTGTCCAGCGTACCACTTAGCTGAGGGTTGAGAAAATATTTGGTTGCAACCCATAGTTGAGGGTTGAGAAAATATTTGATTGCAACCAATAACCCATAACCACCTGAAAAAACTTTCAAATCCTTTTTTTAGAGTCCCATATGGTACTTGGGTCAATTCTTGGATTCGAACCGGCATTCTCTTGGTTTTGAGCCGACGACGCTCACCACTGGGCTGTGCTTGCCCGCTTTGCTCGGGGTCCCCGGGGCCCCCTCACAAAGCTCGCGCTGGGACTTAGTTTTTCGCTGTTATACGTTGAAGTTGTACGTTCGTATCTAGGCGACTACAGGCTAACTCACGCAATGGGAGTTTTCAGATGGCGCTACTAGTAAATGTTGGTTATTTTACAAAGTAAATGTGTTGGAAGAGCACTGCCGATCGGCGTTTCAGAAGAATTTTGACGAAATTACGGCAGATAAAAAAAAGTCCAATAAGAAAGACATTTAAGTAGAAACAATAGGCTAGAACTTCAGCTATTCTTTATCCCATAAAATATACTTCATTGATAGTAAAAGGAAGAAATCTCACGGCAAATGAGAACAGTGTCGCACGTTTGTTCAACTTTACTGCTCAGCTCTGTTGTATGGCGACCCTCCGCAGCATTGTGGATGAGCACAGCGCACGCTTTTTAGCAATTTTCAACAACGAATTAAAGCACAAAAGCTGCTAACTAACAAAGGATGTACTTTGTATTATTTTTACGGAAGAAGCAATTATTTTTCCCCCCCATGTTTCTACTTCCTTAGATGAAAACTCCCAGCATCTTTTGATTTTTTCCGTCCGGCGTTCCTTTCCATTTTATGCATTATTCTTGTAACGAGAACTCACATTTAACGAGCGAAAGTTCGTGTTTTAATCTTTTTTTTTTTTGTATTGTAACAGGTTTGAGTTTTAATCCTGTGTTATTGTTTGCAATTGCCTACACTTTTTCAGGACTAAAAAAAATATACCAGCAGATGTCATGCTACCTTAATATGTAATAATTGGGCCTAATATGTTTTCATCCCGTTTTTTTTCTCCAAAGCGAGGGAGGCTCTAGATAAAAAAGATGGGGGGGGGGGGGGGGATTTTAGTGCCACCTAAGGGGTGGGACTAAAATATTTCCACCACAAACTTCTAAGTCCCTACTCCTAATCCCCTGACAAACTCTAAGTGGTCCCTAAAGGTTAAAATAAAAATGCCTAGAATTGTAATGCCTGCCACTGAATGGTAGGGAACACATTGGTAGAACAATTTTTTTTCTTTTCCATCCTAAAGAAGTATAGGCTGAATACATTTTTTTCTTTCCTAAAACTGGTTTCCCTGTTAGTTTGTTTCACTCTTTTTGTGTTGTCTGTTAGAATAAACGGGGAAAACTACGTAATTTACTAAGGTGATAATACAAACTACAATGGGTCCAATGGTTGAATTTTTGTGCAGATTAGAAAACGTCAGTTCACCAATATTATGGCTTTTAATGAGCTATTCTCCCAGGCCGTCATATTGGGAAAATTGTGAGTGTTTCTCGTTGGAAGCTTGGTAGAGGTCGGCCCCAGCTCATTTTTGTATAAAAGCCCTGTATTTTCTTCGTATTTATTTTTTTAAGATATGGACCTTTTTCTTACCAACAAGTGTGCAATATGTGAATACAACAGCAACACTGTAATCAACGCGATATAAGAACGAGATCCAGCTTGGCTTCGTGGCCTTTTATTTTTCTCATTTACACCTGAAATCCTGCCTTATTTTCACAGAGTTGGATACGGTTTCAGCTCTGAAAGACATGGGGAAGACGAGAGAGGAATAGGAATTGTCATGAATTTTAAGCTGTTTTGATAGCTTGCATCGGGTGGGATTGGGCGGGTGTGGGAGGGCTGCATCAGTGGAAGGTCGTAAAAATTACCAGTGGGCTTGCGGGAGGGGAAATAAAATACGCCTCTCTTGAAAATATTCTAGCTACGTTCCGTTTCACTTTCTTTGAACTGAACTGACCGGAATCTGGTCGGGATCGGGACATTTCTTTCTGTGTACCTATTCAGCTACATCGTTTTAGCTAAGACTTGTTTGAGTTTAGGTTTTTACGACGTTGTCTGTCGGTCCGTCACTTTTTCAACTTTGGAACGGTACCAGACAGAGATAGGGATAGACAGATATTAAAATCGGTATTGGATTTACAGAAAATATCGGCTATTTTTTGTGTATCGGTGTTGGATCTGTATCGGTATTTATTTACCGATATTTTAGCCGATACGACCAACTTCCATGCGCGAGGGCTACTCAGCCAAGCTTGATAGATACCTTTCCTGCATAGCATGCTTGTATCCCATGAAGTCATCTGCACAGCCGCTTAGTGAATTCAATGCACGCACATTGTCAGATTCAGGGTGACTTCTTGCGATTAGGCGTATTTGCAGTGTCTTATCGTCGAAGGTACACCTCCGGATCTGACACCACTGATAAAAAAAAAATTGAAATTTACTTTTTCTTGCCTACAATTTAAGAATGATGAAATATATGAGTTTGGCTTTCTGACGCACCGACTTTTTTTTTAAATCGGTATCAGTGTATAGGTATCTGTATCGGATCGGACTGGGGCGAAAAAAATCGGTTTCGGATCGGTATTTTTTTGTATCGATTGATCCCTAGACAGAGATGATACGGTTTTCACCATTTCATTCAGTGAAAAAAGTTTGTTAAAAAACACGACAAATTAAAACATTGTGCTTCGTTATAGCTAATAGGCTTTCTTGACATAACATCATGAAATAATAACATTGACAACATGAAACTATAAAACAAAAGGATTTCGTTAACGACACACAATTTTAAGGGGAGATGTGACTCTAAAAAACAGAAAATTTGGCCAAAATTTTGATTTAAAAAAATTGTCATATTTGTTAATTTGTGATGTGTTGTTCCCTACCAGAATCCAAGATATTATTTGTGACAAGCGATTTATTAGAAATGAGCCGGTGTGAAAATAAAAACGTATACGAACTCTGGATAAATCTAAAAAAAAACTTTTCTCTTCGCAAGCCTTTTTCTCAATACTAAGTTTATGCATTACATTCT
Source organism: Lithobius niger (assembly GCA_023313725.1). NCBI lineage: Eukaryota > Metazoa > Arthropoda > Chilopoda > Lithobiomorpha > Lithobiidae > Lithobius > Lithobius niger. Next base: position 5,924 of record JAHWFP010212067.1, on the reverse strand, counting down.
AAACTAGGGAAATCAACTGTTTGTAAAGTATTGCTCCTTACAGCTTGATTTTTTTTTGGAGGGGTCGGGTACATAGTGTACCAAACCATGACACCATTTGAGTGGGGGTCAGGCATGAGCAAGGTTAAGTAAAAATTAATAAAGTAAAATATTATCAAGTTTAAAATCGTAATGCAAATTTATAAATTTCGCTGTCCCCACATGAAATATATTGGTCTTATCGTATTGCTTGACATATTAAGTGAAACCTGAGTGTGTAAGATTTTCTGTAAATGAATTAGGAGGAGTAGGGTTAATTTCCCAATGAACTACTACAAACGACTTCGATTCATAATAAAGGGGCGTGGCACGGCATCCAAATTTTATTTTTTAGTATGTTTTTATGCCTCAAGTCTAGACGCCATGTTGCCGTGGATGAATAGGCTGAGTCTCAAACCTAATTCGAATTTAAAACGGCAGGTAAACAAGTTTGGCGTAAAAATTGAAAATGAGGCCCAAAATTACGTTGCTACGACAACAGCAAGTTGCTACGAATTGCTTCTGGCTTCATCGACAACACTATATTATGACTTCTCTCCTGTCACTTTGCTCACTACCACTGATTTATATACATGGCGCGTATTCGGTAACATCAAACACTGTAACTGTATGCCGAGAGGCGCACCGTGTTGCATAAGTGAGTAGGCTACTTTCCTACACATTTCTCCGTTAGCCGATATTTACGAAATTAAAACGACAGGTGACCCCAAAAGCTGACTATTATGCCTAAACTCTTAAAATAGGCCTAAAAGCTAACATATTTTTAACCAGCAATTGTGATGGTTACTGCTTTTAGATTATACAGGGTGGTCCAAAAGTCCGTAGTTGGCAGTGTAATACACGTGTTGTAAGGAATACGCATTTAAACAGCTCGACATTACGATAGTATTGACACGTCAGGAACAAATAATAGATCACAAATGCAGTGTTCTTGATGGCCGTTTTGAAGGTATTACATTCAAAGTAAGATTCCAAGAGTAGTGGTGTAAATTGGAAAGTTGTGGGGGATGACAGGAAAAAACAACCAAAAACTCAGAATGATATGATAATCAGTTCAAAATTACAAGAGATACGCAAGAAACAAAATATGCAGTCAAGAGCTTCACTGCAAGTATTCTATGCTAAGCAGCGTATTTACCCACTATTAACCAAGCTGTAAGGTAGGCAATGAAACTAAGAGTGAAATTCATAAGACACATTACAGAACTTCAATCCAAGTCACATATCTGTTCTGTAATGCCCTACTGTTACAATACTTTTGTTATCTAATGGTACAATTGTCCTTACTCACGGAAGGGGCATTTCGGAATCAAGCTAGAATGCACTGCCACAAGAAAGTTAATAGTTTTACAATGGTAGGCTAGTTACAGTATTATTCAAAAGTACATGCTCTCGACTGGCAGTGGCTTTCTGTGGGGGAGGGGGTAACGACTCTCGAGGACGAGTCATGGGGGCATAACGTTCCCTGAAAAAAATCTATTTGCCTATTTCCTTCGCTGTTTTTTTTTCTGTTTATGGAGCCACATATTATATAAAGCAAAATGATAATAATAATAATACCTTAAAACTAAAGTCGGTGCCTTTGATCTACTTGCTCCTGATTATGTGTCCGTGCAGCTACATGGGCTTTCTGAAAATCTTGTCCACATCTCTTCTCTAGTACACGGATCCATTTAGAATGTCATACTGTCAGAATAAACTTGGACTTTATCCTACAACCGTGCTTCTGGCAGATACGTATTGACATTCCCTGCATGCAAACGAGGGACCTACTATGCCGTATTTGCTTCACTGCTTAACACGCTAGAATGTAGTAAAGCTCTTCCCTACACATTTCGTTTCTTCTGTATCTCTTGGAACATTTAACTGATTTTCATTCTGTTTTTTTTTTTTTTTTGGTGTTTTTATCCTGTTGTCCCCCCACAGCTTTCCAATTTACATCACTACTCTAGGGTGCTCACTTTAGAAGTTAGTAATGCAATGACCTTGAAAAACACCAACAAAGGCACTGTAGTTGTGATCAGTTTTTTCTTCAGGTTTCATTACTAATGTCAGTCTGTTTAAATGTAATCCTCATTATACGTTTATTACACTGCTGACTCCACAGACTTTTGGAACACCCTGTATAACAGATCGCTGCTGTAATGCGTGATACAAGTGTAAGCCGCAACATATTCGGAGTGTGGATGTGTACAGAAGACTGGTTGCGACTAGGCAATTTTGGCTTTATTCTCACTGTTTTATTCAGCTTATCTTTTTCGCTCCTTCATAACTGCATGGTACAAAAGTCCCTTACACCCCACCAAAAGCCCCACATTGCGCACCTGACTCATAGGCCTTTGTTTTGCCCAAAGCTGGGGGCCACCCATCGAGCTTGAGGTGCCCTGCCCCCCTCAACCCCCAGATATAAAATTTAACTTTGTTCTTGTGAGAAATGGACATTTGGTTCCAATTGGGGAAATAAAACGCATCCCGTTTATCCAATTAGCATGCCGTTTTCGGCGACCATGTTGGCTGGGGCATGCGCATTATTCCGCAATGGAACCAAATGTCTATTTCTCACAGGAACAAAGTTAAATTTTATATCTGGGTGTTGAGGTGGGTACCACAACGCAAGCTCATTGGATGGCCCCCATCTTAGGGAAAAAAACAAAGTTGTATGAGTCAGGTGCGCCATTCCAATGCTGTAGGCCTTTTGGTGGGGTGTAAGGGACTTTTGGACCACCCTGCATATAATTACACAAGAGAACAATGAGCAGGAAGCAAGCAACGGCCCGTGGCCCCACATGTCTGGTTGGACGGGTTGCATGGCGGGAAAGGTTTTCAGGAACGCATGCTTCTCGGAGGAACTATTTTGAGCCCGCCTTGCACCTTATTTATTTCCGCCAGCATGACCATGAACGGTGGTGGTGGTGGTGGGGGGGGGGGGGTGATTTTAAGTTATGTAGTGTGCCGATTTTCCGCCCATATGAACAAGAACATGGAAGAATATATATAATGCAGGTGATCATTAGGAGTGTGTGTGTGTGTGGGGGGGGGGGGGGGATTTTAGTGCACTGATTGAGTGAGCGAAGTGATCGTCGACAATCAGCGTTTGCCAGTCAGTGTGCGCAACAATTTTAAGAAACTTAATTCGGTCGAACATGGACATACACACGAGCTGGCATACCTAACAAGTGTCGCAAACCGTGCATTCTACCAGGCTTCAGCTAGTATAGAAATAATTCTGCAGACGTCAGGCAGCAGGCATCGCCATCACCCCCATCACCATCAGCAGCATCTGCTGGTAAGGTCGGAAGAGGGAAAGTATTGGGGCAGTTATCTCTGTATTGTTGGCCTTAAGATCATTGCTTACTGTGGGTGCTAATAGCCAAATAATGATGCTCTCTTTATTCTAAACCCCTTCCTTTTTCTTCCATGTCCCCATGTGTATGTGCCCTAACTGATTCCACTTGATGAAAAGCTGCAGTAAAGATTGCACAATCAGTGCTCTCACTGTCCGTTGTTTTGTTCAGCTGAGCTTTTCCGCCCCTTTGTAGCTCTTCAGCTGCATATCCTTGAACTCATCATTTGCTCTCATTTGCTGAAGAGCTAGCTAGCTACAAAGGAATGGGAAAGGTCTGCTGAATAAAACAACGGTGAATGAGAGAAGTCACTATATAATCTTTACTTCAGCGTTCCATCATCTGAAATTGGGGCATTTCTGTTAGGATGCATGCAAGAAAAGGGAAGGCGTATGGAACAACCCACTAGGGCTGCCACTATGATGTATTTCGTATATCTGGGGAGGGGGAAAGGGTAGTTTCTCCGTGGTGGGAAGAGGGAGTTTGAGCAGCTGCATCTACATTATTGATCCTCCTTCCCGTCCCTGTCCCTCCTTCCTTCTCCCTCCCTTACTGTTTTCATTTTCGAAACAATTTTTCATTGATCAATCATACGGTTGCATTTTTTCGTGAACCTGAATTATTGATCTTCAAAACTCTTGTACTCTTTGTTTGTAAAGCGCATTACTCAGTGTTAGATTCAATATGCACACCAAAAACGTTTCCAACAATGGGTTTTTAACAATTGGTTTCTATCAATTGGTTTCCAAATTCGGATAGATTTTTCCTTAATTTTGGCGCAAAATATACCTGATTTTCGATCCTCCGAATTGTACTTGGTCAGCATACAAAATTTCATCGCATTCGGTTCAGTAGTTTTGGCATGATACTAGTACAAAAAAACCTCAGTGAGCGTAAGGAGCTACGCTACAATTGTGTTGTTTCATTTCCAAGGCTTCCAAAAGCTCAAAGCAGCTACAGTGATGCTCCGAGATTCTGTTAAATCCCATAATCAATGGACAGTGCTCGAGGCAGTTTGGTGTTTTACTGAAAGCATTCTTTTTGTGACTTGCTCAATACCCACTCGTCTTCTGCTGGCCTTAGCAATTTAGTAGCTTTAGTTGTCGGTGTATTGGTAGTCTAAATTATGGCCAGAATGCTTTAGGCCGCTAAAAATTAGTTAAGTGGTTCTCGGGAGAGTGGTACTAAAAAGAATTGATGCAAGTGGGCGGTGTTTTTTTTTTTTTTACATTTTATTCGTGATTTTTCAGATTCGGGCGATGGTTTTTTTTTTTTTTACCAAACGAAACGAAATCGGTTGCTTAAATTTTGTTGTCGAATACTATATCTATGTTTTAATGCCAGGATCAGTGCACAAAAGTTGCATATTTGATAAAAGTCTTCTTTAGATCCAATTTTTTAGCTGTGACATGCCTCTGAACGATCCTTAGATTTGTTTCGAGGCGATCATGTGAATGGAGCACAGCTGATGTGGTTATCAGTTCCAGGTAATGTTAGGTGTAAGTGTTGATGCGTGATTAGTACTTTTATTTTAGTTTTTAGACAATGTCATAAAAAACGTTTCATGCGCTAAGAAAAAACTCGTGCGTGCACTCCTGAGAACCACTTAATTAATTTTAGTGGCCTTAAGTAATGATGCAAATAATTTGTTATTGCAGCATCATAAAGGTGACTAAGGGTGTGCAGAGTTGGAAGATTTAAATTTGTTTGATTTAAATCACGATTTAAACCAAAGCAAAAAAAAAAAAATTCGATTTTAACCTCCTTACGTTAAGCAAGCAATTTACCCGTAACGACAATAGAAGCCCAACATATTTCGTTGCTTAGTAGCCAGAGGAAATCCCCAGCTCTCTTAGGAATTGGACACACACGGCTAGATCTCGCAAATACAAGGAAAAGGTTGCTAAACTCTTATTCCTCGTTAAACTTTATAGCCTTAGTTAGAGGTCGGTTGTTCGTTCTTCGGAAATGTTTAACGTGTGTTATTATATCATGGCTTATTTAACCCTTTAAGGACGGGTGCGCCCGAATGCGCCCGCTGTATAATCATTGTTTACAGCTATTCTACAAGTCATATCGAAAACTTCCAGCTAATTACAGCAAAATTTAAACTGGGATATGAAAGCCTGATCATTAAGGATAAAAATGACACAGGTTTCATTCCCTTACCTCAACTGGGTGAGAAGCTGCAATTTTTTTTCTACAAGTCAGTTATAAGTTCTTAGCGCGCACGCAGTCCTTAAAGGGTTAAATAGCCTTTAGTAAAAAGAAAGAAATCATTTGAATTCAAATTTAATGCGCTACTTCTCATTGTAGATGTAAATTTACTTTAAATTGGGTCTATTGACATATTGACAGCAGTGGAAAAATTGTCACACTTGTGTCGTATAAACCTTTGAAATATCGGCAACCGCCGTGTACAGTGGCTCAATGTCAACATCACGTAGAATCAGGAAGATCCAGCAAGCATAACACAATACCACCTACCCCAAATTTTTATGCTCCACACAGTTCAGTAAACCAAAAATATTTTCCCTTGAA